>OW388305.1:23362862-23586862 GCA_936450465.1 Gibbula magus | reverse complement strand
ACCATACCAAGCGTACATAAACTGAGCCAGTCCCATATAGAAACCTGTATAAATACGTCTTATCGTGTTGTTCGTGTGTGTACATTAACCTTGCAACAAGAAAGAGTAGCACATGGACAATATTACCATACCAAGCGTACATAAACTGAGCCAGTCCCATATAGAAACCTGTATAAATACGTCTTATCGTGTTGTTCGTGTGTGTACATTAACCTTGCAACAAGAAAGAGTAGCACATGGACAATATTACCATACCAAGCGTACATAAACTGAGCAGTCCCATATAGAAACCTGTATAAATACGTCTTATCGTGTTGTTCGTGTGTGTACATTAACCTTGCAACAAGAAAGAGTAGCACATGGACAATATTACCATACCAAGCGTACATAAACTGAGCCAGTCCCATATAGAAACCTGTATAAATACGTCTTATCGTGTTGTTCGTGTGTGTACATTAACCTTGCAACTAGAAAGAGTAGCACATGGACAATATTACCATACCAAGTGTACATAAACTGAGCCAGTCCCATATAGAAACCTGTATAAATACGTCTTATCGTGTTGTTCGTGTGTGTACATTAACCTTGCAACTAGAAAGAGTAGCACATGGACAATATTACCATACCAAGCGTACATAAACTGAGCCAGTCCCATATAGAAACCTGTATAAATACGTCTTATCGTGTTGTTCGTGTGTGTACATTAACCTTGCAACTAGAAAGAGTAGCACATGGACAATATTACCATACCAAGCGTACATAAACTGAGACAGTCCCATATAGAAACCTGTATAAATACGTCTTATCGTGTTGTTCGTGTGTGTACATTAACCTTGCAACTAGAAAGAGTAGCACATGGACAATATTACCATACCAAGCGTACATAAACTGAGCCAGTCCCATATAGAAACCTGTATAAATACGTCTTATCGTGTTGTTCGTGTGTGTACATTAACCTTGCAACAAGAAAGAGTAGCACATGGACAATATTACCATACCAAGCGTACATAAACTGAGCCAGTCCCATATAGAAACCTGTATAAATACGTCTTATCGTGTTGTTCGTGTGTGTACATTAACCTTGCAACAAGAAAGAGTAGCACATGGACAATATTACCATACCAAGCGTACATAAACTGAGCCAGTCCCATATAGAAACCTGTATAAATACGTCCTTATAGTGTTGTTCGTGTGTGTACATTAACCTTGCAACAAGAAAGAGTAGCACATGGACAATATTACCATACCAAGCGTACATAAACTGAGCCAGTCCCATATAGAAACCTGTATAAATACGTCTTATCGTGTTGTTCGTGTGTGTACATTAACCTTGCAACAAGAAAGAGTAGCACATGGACAATATTACCATACCAAGCGTACATAAACTGAGCCAGTCCCATATAGAAACCTGTATAAATACGTCTTATCGTGTTGTTTGTGTGTGTACATTAACCTTGCAACAAGAAAGAGTAGCACATGGACAATATTACCATACCAAGCGTACATAAACTGAGCCAGTCCCATATAGAAACCTGTATAAATACGTCTTATCGTGTTGTTCGTGTGTGTACATTAACCTTGCAACAAGAAAGAGTAGCACATGGACAATATTACCATACCAAGCGTACATAAACTGAGCCAGTCCCATATAGAAACCTGTATAAATACGTCTTATCGTGGTGTTCGTGTGTGTACATTAACCCTGCAACAAGAAAGAGTAGCACATGGACAATATTACCATACCAAGCGTACATAAACTGAGCCAGTCCCATATAGAAACCTGTATAAATACGTCTTATCGTGTTGTTCGTGTGTGTACATTAACCTTGCAACAAGAAAGAGTAGCACATGGACAATATTACCATGCCAAGCGTACATAAACTGAGCCAGTCCCATATAGAAACCTGTATAAATACGTCTTATCGTGTTGTTCGTGTGTGTACATTAACCTTGCAACAAGAAAGAGTAGCACATGGACAATATTACCATACCAAGCGTACATAAACTGAGCCAGTCCCATATAGAAACCTGTATAAATACGTCTTATCGTGTTGTTCGTGTGTGTACATTAACCTTGCAACAAGAAAGAGTAGCACATGGACAATATTACCATACCAAGCGTACATAAACTGAGCCAGTCCCATATAGAAACCTGTATAAATACGTCTTATCGTGTTGTTCGTGTGTGTACATTAACCTTGCAACAAGAAAGAGTAGCACATGGACAATATTACCATACCAAGCGTACATAAACTGAGCCAGTCCCATATAGAAACCTGTATAAATACGTCTTATCGTGTTGTTCGTGTGTGTACATTAACCTTGCAACAAGAAAGAGTAGCACATGGACAATATTACCATACCAAGCGTACATAAACTGAGCCAGTCCCATATAGAAACCTGTATAAATACGTCTTATCGTGTTGTTCGTGTGTGTACATTAACCCTTGCAACAAGAAAGAGTAGCACATGGACAATATTACCATACCAAGCGTACATAAACTGAGCCAGTCCCATATAGAAACCTGTATAAATACGTCTTATCGTGTTGTTCGTGTGTGTACATTAACCTTGCAACAAGAAAGAGTAGCACATGGACAATATTACCATACCAAGCGTACATAAACTGAGCCAGTCCCATATAGAAACCTGTATAAATACGTCTTATCGTGTTGTTCGTGTGTGTACATTAACCTTGCAACAAGAAAGAGTAGCACATGGACAATATTACCATACCAAGCGTACATAAACTGAGCCAGTCCCATATAGAAACCTGTATAAATACGTCTTATCGTGTTGTTCGTGTGTGTACATTAACCTTGCAACAAGAAAGAGTAGCACATGGACAATATTACCATACCAAGCGTACATAAACTGAGCCAGTCCCATATAGAAACCTGTATAAATACGTCTTATCGTGTTGTTCGTGTGTGTACATTAACCTTGCAACAAGAAAGAGTAGCACATGGACAATATTACCATACCAAGCGTACATAAACTGAGCCAGTCCCATATAGAAACCTGTATAAATACGTCTTATCGTGTTGTTCGTGTGTGTACATTAACCTTGCAACTAGAAAGAGTAGCACATGGACAATATTACCATACCAAGCGTACATAAACTGAGCCAGTCCCATATAGAAACCTGTATAAATACGTTTTATCGTGTTGTTCGTGTGTGTACATTAACCTTGCAACTAGAAAGAGTAGCACATGGGACAATATTACCATACCAAGCGTACATAAACTGAGCCAGTCCCATATAGAAACCTGTATAAATACGTCTTATCGTGTTGTTCGTGTGTGTACATTAACCTTGCAACTAGAAAGAGTAGCACATGGGCAATATTACCATACCAAGCGTACATAAACTGAGACAGTCCCATATAGAAACCTGTATAAATACGTCTTATCGTGTTGTTCGTGTGTGTACATTAACCTTGCAACTAGAAAGAGTAGCACATGGACAATATTACCATACCAAGCGTACATAAACTGAGCCAGTCCCATATAGAAACCTGTATAAATACGTCTTATCGTGTTGTTCGTGTGTGTACATTAACCTTGCAACAAGAAAGAGTAGCACATGGACAATATTACCATACCAAGCGTACATAAACTGAGCCAGTCCCATATAGAAACCTGTATAAATACGTCTTATCGTGTTGTTCGTGTGTGTACATTAACCTTGCAACAAGAAAGAGTAGCACATGGACAATATTACCATACCAAGCGTACATAAACTGAGCCAGTCCCATATAGAAACCTGTATAAATACGTCTTATCGTGGTGTTCGTGTGTGTACATTAACCCTGCAACAAGAAAGAGTAGCACATGGGACAATATTACCATACCAAGCGTACATAAACTGAGCCAGTCCCATATAGAAACCTGTATAAATACGTCTTATCGTGTTGTTCGTGTGTGTACATTAACCTTGCAACAAGAAAGAGTAGCACATGGACAATATTACCATACCAAGCGTACATAAACTGAGCCAGTCCCATATAGAAACCTGTATAAATACGTCTTATCGTGTTGTTCGTGTGTGTACATTAACCTTGCAACAAGAAAGAGTAGCACATGGACAATATTACCATACCAAGCGTACATAAACTGAGCCAGTCCCATATAGAAACCTGTATAAATACGTCTTATCGTGTTGTTCGTGTGTGTACATTAACCTTGCAACAAGAAAGAGTAGCACATGGACAATATTACCATACCAAGCGTACATAAACTGAGCCAGTCCCATATAGAAACCTGTATAAATACGTCTTATCGTGTTGTTCGTGTGTGTACATTAACCTTGCAACAAGAAAGAGTAGCACATGGACAATATTACCATACCAAGCGTACATAAACTGAGCCAGGTCCCATATAGAAACCTGTATAAATACGTCTTATCGTGTTGTTCGTGTGTGTACATTAACCTTGCAACTAGAAAGAGTAGCACATGGACAATATTACCATACCAAGCGTACATAAACTGAGCCAGTCCCATATAGAAACCTGTATAAATACGTCTTATCGTGTTGTTCGTGTGTGTACATTAACCTTGCAACTAGAAAGAGTAGCACATGGACAATATTACCATACCAAGCGTACATAAACTGAGACAGTCCCATATAGAAACCTGTATAAATACGTCTTATCGTGTTGTTCGTGTGTGTACATTAACCTTGCAACTAGAAAGAGTAGCACATGGACAATATTACCATACCAAGCGTACATAAACTGAGCCAGTCCCATATAGAAACCTGTATAAATACGTCTTATCGTGTTGTTCGTGTGTGTACATTAACCTTGCAACAAGAAAGAGTAGCACATGGACAATATTACCATACCAAGCGTACATAAACTGAGCCAGTCCCATATAGAAACCTGTATAAATACGTCTTATCGTGTTGTTCGTGTGTGTACATTAACCTTGCAACAAGAAAGAGTAGCACATGGACAATATTACCATACCAAGCGTACATAAACTGAGCCAGTCCCATATAGAAACCTGTATAAATACGTCTTATCGTGTTGTTCGTGTGTGTACATTAACCTTGCAACAAGAAAGAGTAGCACATGGACAATATTACCATACCAAGCGTACATAAACTGAGCCAGTCCCATATAGAAACCTGTATAAATAGGTCTTATCGTGTTGTTCGTGTGTGTACATTAACCTTGCAACAAGAAAGAGTAGCACATGGACAATATTACCATACCAAGCGTACATAAACTGAGCCAGTCCCATATAGAAACCTGTATAAATACGTCTTATCGTGTTGTTCGTGTGTGTACATTAACCTTGCAACAAGAAAGAGTAGCACATGGACAATATTACCATACCAAGCGTACATAAACTGAGCCAGTCCCATATAGAAACCTGTATAAATACGTCTTATCGTGTTGTTCGTGTGTGTACATTAACCTTGCAACAAGAAAGAGTAGCACATGGACAATATTACCATACCAAGCGTACATAAACTGAGCCAGTCCCATATAGAAACCTGTATAAATACGTCTTATCGTGTTGTTCGTGTGTGTACATTAACCTTGCAACAAGAAAGAGTAGCACATGGACAATATTACCATACCAAGCGTACATAAACTGAGCCAGTCCCATATAGAAACCTGTATAAATACGTCTTATCGTGTTGTTCGTGTGTGTACATTAACCTTGCAACAAGAAAGAGTAGCACATGGACAATATTACCATACCAAGCGTACATAAACTGAGCCAGTCCCATATAGAAACCTGTATAAATACGTCTTATCGTGTTGTTTGTGTAATTGTACATTAACCTTGCAACAAGAAAGAGTAGCACATGGACAATATTACCATACCAAGCGTACATAAACTGAGCCAGTCCCATATAGAAACCTGTATAAATACGTCTTATCGTGTTGTTCGTGTGTGTACATTAACCTTGCAACTAGAAAGAGTAGCACATGGACAATATTACCATACCAAGCGTACATAAACTGAGCCAGTCTCATATAGAAACCTGTATAAATACGTCTTATCGTGTTGTTCGTGTGTGTACATTAACCTTGCAACTAGAAAGAGTAGCACATGGACAATATTACCATACCGAGCGTACATAAACTGAGACAGTCCCATATAGAAACCTGTATAAATACGTCTTATCGTGTTGTTCGTGTGTGTACATTAACCTTGCAACTAGAAAGAGTAGCACATGGACAATATTACCATACCAAGCGTACATAAACTGAGCCAGTCCCATATAGAAACCTGTATAAATACGTCTTATCGTGTTGTTCGTGTGTGTACATTAACCTTGCAACAAGAAAGAGTAGCACATGGACAATATTACCATACCAAGCGTACATAAACTGAGCCAGTCCCATATAGAAACCTGTATAAATACGTCTTATCGTGTTGTTCGTGTGTGTACATTAACCTTGCAACAAGAAAGAGTAGCACATGGACAATATTACCATACCAAGCGTACATAAACTGAGCCAGTCCCATATAGAAACCTGTATAAATACGTCTTATCGTGTTGTTCGTGTGTGTACATTAACCTTGCAACTAGAAAGAGTAGCACATGGACAATATTACCATACCAAGCGTACATAAACTGAGCCAGTCCCATATAGAAACCTGTATAAATACGTCTTATCGTGTTGTTCGTGTGTGTACATTAACCTTGCAACAAGAAAGAGTAGCACATGGACAATATTACCATACCAAGCGTACATAAACTGAGCCAGTCCCATATAGAAACCTGTATAAATACGTCTTATCGTGTTGTTCGTGTGTGTACATTAACCTTGCAACAAGAAAGAGTAGCACATGGACAATATTACCATACCAAGCGTACATAAACTGAGCCACTCCCATATAGAAACCTGTATAAATACGTCTTATCGTGTTGTTCGTGTGTGTACATTAACCTTGCAACAAGAAAGAGTAGCACATGGACAATATTACCATACCAAGCGTACATAAACTGAGCCAGTCCCATATAGAAACCTGTATAAATACGTCTTATCGTGTTGTTCGTGTGGTACATTAACCTTGCAACTAGAAAGAGTAGCACATGGACAATATTACCATACCAAGCGTACATAAACTGAGCCAGTCCCATATAGAAACCTGTATAAATACGTCTTATCGTGTTGTTCGTGTGTGTACATTAACCTTGCAACAAGAAAGAGTAGCACATGGACAATATTACCATACCAAGCGTACATAAACTGAGCCAGTCCCATATAGAAACCTGTATAAATACGTCTTATCGTGTTGTTCGTGTGTGTACATTAACCTTGCAACAAGAAAGAGTAGCACATGGACAATATTACCATACCAAGCGTACATAAACTGAGCCAGTCCCATATAGAAACCTGTATAAATACGTCTTATCGTGTTGTTCGTGTGTGTACATTAACCTTGCAACAAGAAAGAGTAGCACATGGACAATATTACCATACCAAGTGTACATAAACTGAGCCAGTCCCATATAGAAACCTGTATAAATACGTCTTATTGTGTTGTTCGTGTGTGTACATTAACCTTGCAACTAGAAAGAGTAGCACATGGACAATATTACCATACCAAGCGTACATAAACTGAGCCAGTCCCATATAGAAACCTGTATAAATACGTCTTATCGTGTTGTTCGTGTGTGTACATTAACCTTGCAACTAGAAAGAGTAGCACATGGACAATATTACCATACCAAGCGTACATAAACTGAGACAGTCCCATATAGAAACATACGCCGTATCGTTTTTTTTTATCTGTGTGTACTTTGATTTGATAACAGGAAAGATTACATCCCGATATCGTTTTCCATACCAGGTGTACACAAACTGTGCCATGTCACTTTGTTCTTATAGTCTTCTTCGATGGATATTGTGTTTTGTTCTGAAATAATTTTCCCTACCTCAGACAAAGAGAGTAAATATTCCTCACAATATCTCAATGAATAATATCATGCATATTGTCCGATCAATTCTAACCAAATCTGAAATATGATCCCTTGAAATTCTTACTGTCTATTATAACAACAACTAAGTAATGTTTACGTGTGGAACTTTTCATTGATATATCTTTAAAGGGGCAGTAGCACGTTTTTTGGCTGAAATAAGTCGATGAAATGTATTTGAAAAATAATGTCACAAATAGTAAAACACCCTTCTCTCTTAGGAAAATCAAGTTACAAAATGATTATACATGGTTCCATAAAGGCATGGAAATCGTATTTTGTCATTCGAAATACTAAAATGTGTTCACAATAAAATGGCTGCCATGCAATTTTTGCTGTATACTCAACACCATTATTAACACTACGGATAATTGGTTTGTGTAATAAGATGTTTTACCCTCTAAAGTAAATATAAATGACATAAACTATCATTATAAATGGTAAAGTTGAAAAAATAAAATTTGCGAAAACGTTAGTTATGGTCCAGAAAGTATCCTTATCTCTGATATTATCTACATAATTAATGATTTTTTTAAATTTCTGATGGATTTACTAATAAAAGGATGAGCTCACCAGTTACATCACACGTATAACGAAAATCTCTGATATATCTTCAACCAGTTAAGAGTTATGGTCATGTTACAATGTGGGGTCACATATGCCTACACCTTATAAATGGTGTTATTTTATCGAGAAGTACTGACAATTGCCGAAATTACCAATGTAGTAAATGTAGTGATTTTTTATCGAAAATCAGATAATGCACCACGATTGACGCGCCAATGAGTCAAACGTTATTTTAAAATTTAGTGACATTAGACAAAAATACAAATTTGGTTTGGTAATGTTTAATAGGTCATATAACTTATTTACATAATTAGTATGTCGATTTTAATTTGAAACTAGTAATTAAACTACTAATTATGATATATTTGACGATTGGGAATGAATATTCATGTTGAGTAGCAGAAAAAAAGCAGACATTTCTTTTTAATTTACTCACAATTTTCTAGCCACATGCCACTCCCTAACGTTGTCTTAATTCACCAGTCTCAAATATACTCATGTACAAATCCAAGGTCACTTCCAAAATACAAGATATTTCAATCAACGAGCGATATATATGAATGAAACATGTCAACAAGCCATCTCAACTAAATTTGAGTGTTCAAAACACATGTTTAAGAAATCGTCGTTTTGGGCGTTTTAGGCGAGATATAATAGAAAAGTCGATGAAGAGTTTTATGACACTCTACAGAAATGGTGCGTCAACAAGTCGAAGAAGAAAAAGTTATTAATGTCGACAACAAATGTAAAATAAAATACATGTTATCAGAAATGTTTAGATTAAATGGATAACACATCCTGGCAAAAAAATAAATTTAAAAAGCAATATCAGCACCTCAAGCGTATTTGAACGGAAATAAAACTCAAAATATCATATTCTGATGTATGAAATTGTGCTTTATTTTGAGATGTGATATTGAATCATTAGTTAGTGACTTATTGATCCAAATATTGATTATCAATTCTTGTTACTTGTGTGTGTCCTAAGTAATATTTCACATCGTATCACTATGGTTAAAATCAGTGTCCCCGCGGAATTTCAAGTTTTCACTATATAATTTACCCTTTGTATTTTATTGTAAGTAAGTATTCTGCATATCAGTGTTAGAGTCGCTCAGCTTTGAGTGAACACTTAACAATATTTTGTGAGAAAATATTAGTTTCCCTAAACATTATATTTCAGACTTTAAAAAAGATTTCTTTATAAATTATATAATATTATAATTATACCCTTACAAGAAGAAATTGTGTGTATGTACTTGCATGTAGGTTGGTTCTTGAGAAATATCATTTGTACTTAGGCACAACTTTTATATCGTGCGTATCTGTGTGAGATAAAACAAGTCCACCAGGGAATCTCAACAAACTCGACTGACGTACATCAAGTACTTCGCATGATATTTAAACATAGACACGAATGTAACTACGCAGTGCAGATTCATAGCCGTGTCTTGTGCATTGAAGAACTTGAGCGAGGAGCTAACAAGCAGTGTTACATTTCACACATGTGATATATTGACAGGACAGTTATATATACAACTGTGATAATTGCAGACTCGAAGAAGTGCGTCATTTTCTCCACAGCAGTCATCATGGAAGGTTTGCTGTGTACATGAAACTTGGTCTTCTCAGTGCTGGCTACGTGTTACTGCAGTAACGGAATTGGTGTGATGCACAAAAGAATAAGAAGTTTTAACAAAAAGTTGAATAACTTCAAAATTGAACTCGCTCAAATGGACACTAACCTACACGACAGTATTGATATTGCCAAGGAATCACTTCGTCTTGATCTCACACAACTCATAAAGCAGCAGATTGATGAAGCAATGGCTGAGTTTCGTGAAAGTGAGTCTGTACCGGAAGTAGACAGTCCCCATGTAGACTCTGAGATACAGAGACTCAAGCAGGGACATCATCACATGAAGAGACAGCTGCACAGTGTGATGAAGACTCTCAGAGACGTCCAGCTGGAGAAAGATATGTACAGAGACGCTTTTATCAAGGCTGAGAGAAGTATGACTGAGGCATGTTCAACGTGTGACACCAAACTACTGAAAAATGCTCTCAAACAGTGCAACCGATTTAAAGTTAAATCAAATGTTGAAGACGATCTTACAGATAAAGAAAACGCTAATCTAACGTTGGTTCTTGAAGGGTTGAGTCTAACCTGTAAAGAAGAGATTAAACATTCATCATCATCTCCAATGTCAAGTACAACAACAACTTCGATATCTCCACCAACGACAACGTCACCAGTACAGCAACCACCTGTCATGAACAGACTGATTATAGGTCACTATATGGCCTCGGAGTTGAGCCAGATCAATCTTGGGAATAACAGATTGAGTAAATACCCTCTCCCTTTGTCGGGCCGTGTTTTATCATTATGCTTCGTACACAGACTACAGAGACTACTTGTTGGAACGAGATTCACAGCGAATATAACGTCTACGTCACTGGATGGTAAGGATACACGGACTCTGAGAGAAGGTGTCATTGCTAATGGGATATCAGTAGACGAGGGGAGACAACTGGTTTTTATAGCAACACAAGGAGGTAGACACAGCATCAGCAGCATGACTACAAGGGGGGAGAACTTCACCGTCATCAGGAAACTGACTGGTAAATACAGATACCCACAAGCTATAGCTGTGAATCCCAAAGAGAGGAAAATCTATGCAAGTAGTTCTCAATCTATAGTGTTCATTCTGAACTACAATGGTGAAGTTCTCCGGACCCTTGCAATGGGTGAAATGTCGGGTGTAAGTTTTGACAATGTGAGAAATATTTTGTATTTAAACGACGGGACTACTCTGAAGAAGATATCAGTGTTAGATGAAGTGATCTCAGATGTTACCACTCTCGGTGTCAAACCTTTCACTCTAACCTACTACAACGACACAGTGTAGAAGGAAAAGCGTGTATCTTTTCTATGTTCTTGTAGACTTATATACCAGAATGTAAAGCGTGTATCCTCTCTATGTTCTCGTAGACTTCTATTCCAGAATGTAAAGCGTGTATCTTCTCTATGTTCTTGTAGACTTCTTTACCAGAATGTAAAGCGTGTATCTTCTCTATTTTCTTGTAGACTTCTATACCAGAATGTAAAGCGTGTATCTTCTCTTTGTTCTTGTAGACATCTATACCAGAACGTAAAGCGTGTATCTTCTCTATGTTCTTGTAGACTTCACCAGAATGTAAAGCGTGTATCTTCTCTATTTTCTTGTAGACTTCTATACCAGAATGTAAAGCGTGTATCTTCTCTATGTTCTTGTAGACATCTATACCAGAATGTAAAGCATGTATCCTCTCTATGTTCTTGTAGACTTCACCAGAACGTAAAGCGTGTATCTTCTCTATGTTCTTGTAGACTTCACCAGAATGTAAAGCGTGTATCTTCTCTATTTTCTTGTAGACTTCTATACCAGAATGTAAAGCGTGTATCTTCTCTATGTTCTTGTAAACTTCTTTACCAGAATGTAAAGCGTGTATCTTCTCTATGTTCTTGTAGACTTCTATACCAGGATGTAAAGCGTGTATCTTCTCTATGTTCTTGTAGACTTCTATACCAGACTGTAAAGCGTGTATCCTCTCTATGTTCTTGTAGACTTCACCAGAATGTAAAGCGTGTATCTTCTCTATGTTCTTGTAGACTTCTTTACCAGAATGTAAAGCGTGTATCTTCTCTATGTTCTTGTAGACATCTATACCAGAATGTAAAGTGTGTATCTTCTCTATTTTCTTGTAGACTTGTATACCAGAATGTAAAGCGTGTATCATCTCTTTTTTCTTGAAGACTTCTATACCAGAATGTAAAGCTTGTATCTTCTCTATGTTCTTGTAGACATCTATACCAGAATGTAAAGCGTGTATCCTCTCTATGTTCTCGTAGACTTCTATACTAGAATGTAAAGCGTGTATCTTCTCTGTGTTCTTGTAGACATCTATACCAGAATGTAAAGCATGTATCCTCTCTATGTTCTTTAGACTTCACCAGAATGTAAAGCGTGTATCTTCTCTATTTTCTTGTAGACTTTTATACCAGAATGTAAAGCGTGTATCTTCTCTATGTTCTTGTAGACTTCTATACCAGAATGTAAAGCGTGTATCTTCTCTATTTTCTTGTAGACATCTATACCAGAATGTAAAGCATGTATCCTCTCTATGTTCTTGTAGACTTCACCAGAATGTAAAGCGTGTATCTTCTCTATTTTCTTGTAATCTTCTTTACCAGAATGTAAAGCGTGTATCTTCTCTATTTTCATGTAGACTTATATACCAGAATGTAAAGCGTGTATCTTCTCTATGTTCTTGTAGAATTCTATACCAGAATGTAAAGCGTGTATCCTCTCTATGTTCTTGTAGACTTCTATTCCAGAATGTAAAGCGTGTATCTTCTCTATGTTCTTGTAGAATTCTATAGCAGAATGTAAAGCGTGTATCTTCTCTATGTTCTTGTAGACATCTATACCAGAATGTAAAGCGTGTATCTTCTCTATTTTCTTGTAGACATCTATACCAGAATGTAAAGCATGTATCCTCTCTATGTTCTTGTAGACTTCACCAGAATGTAAAGCGTGTATCCTCTCTATGTACTTGTATACTTCACCAGAATGTAAAGCGTGTATCTTCTCTTTGTTCTTGTAGACTTCTATACCAGAATGTAAAGCGTGTATCTTCTCTATGTTCTTGTAGACATCTATACCAGAATGTAAAGCGTGTATCTTCTCTATGTTCTTGTAGACTTCTATACCAGAATGTAAAGCGTGTATCCTCTCTATGTACTTGTAGACTTCACCAGAATGTAAAGCGTGTATCTTCTCTTTGTTCTTGTAGACTTCTATACCAGAATGTAAAGCGTGTATCTTCTCTATGTTCTTGTAGACATCTATACCAGAATGTAAAGCGTGTATCTTCTCTATGTTCTTGCAGACTTCTATACCAGAATGTAAAGCGTGTATCTTCTCTATGTTCTTGTAGACTTCTATACCAGAATGTAAAGCGTATATCTTCTCTATGTTCTTGTAGACTTATATACCAGAATGTAAAGCGTGTATCTTCTCTATGTTCTTGTAGAATTCTATACCAGAATGTAAAGCGTGTATCCTCTCTATGTTCTTGTACACTTCTATTCCAGAATGTAAAGCGTGTATCCTCTCTATGTTCTTGTAGAATTCTATAGCAGAATGTAAAGCGTGTATCTTCTCTATGTTCTTGTAGACATCTATACCAGAATGTAAAGCGTGTATCTTCTCTATTTTCTTGTAGACATCTATACCAGAATGTAAAGCATGTATCCTCTCTATGTTCTTGTAGACTTCACCAGAATGTAAAGCGTGTATCTTCTCTATTTTCTTGTAATCTTCTTTACCAGAATGTAAAGCGTGTATCTTCTCTATTTTCATGTAGACTTTTAACCAGAATGTAAAGCGTGTATCTTCTCTATTTTCTTGTAGACATCTATACCAGAATGTAAAGCGTGTATCCTCTCTATGTACTTGTAGACTTCACCAGAATGTAAAGCGTGTATCTTCTCTATGTTCTTGTAGACTTCTATACCAGAATGTAAAGCGTGTATCCTCTCTATGTTCTTGTAGACTTCTATTCCAGAATGTAAAGCGTGTATCTTCTCTATGTTCTTGTAGAATTCTATACCAGAATGTAAAGCGTGTATCTTCTCTATGTTCTTGTAGACATCTATACCAGAATGTAAAGCGTGTATCTTCTCTATGTTCTTGTAGAATTCTATACCAGAATGTAAAGCGTGTATCTTCTCTATGTTCTTGTAGACTTCTATACCAGAATGTAAAGCGTGTATCTTCTCTATGTTCTTGCAGACTTCACCAGAATGTAAAGCGTGTATCTTCTCTATTTTCTTGTAGACTTCTATACCAGAACGTAAAGCGTGTATCTTCTCTATGTTCTTGTAGACTTCACCAGAATGTAAAGCGTGTATCTTCTCTATTTTCTTGTAGACTTCTATACCAGAATGTAAAGCGTGTATCTTCTCTATGTTCTTGTAGACATCTATACCAGAATGTAAAGCATGTATCCTCTCTATGTTCTTGTAGACTTCACCAGAACGTAAAGCGTGTATCTTCTCTATGTTCTTGTAGACTTCACCAGAATGTAAAGCATGTATCTTCTCTATTTTCTTGTAGACTTCTATACCAGAATGTAAAGCGTGTATCTTCTCTATGTTCTTGTAGACATCTATACCAGAATGTAAAGCGTGTATCCTCTCTATGTTCTCGTAGACTTCTATACTAGAATGTAAAGCGTGTATCTTCTCTATGTTCTTGTAGACATCTATACCAGAATGTAAAGCATGTATCCTCTCTATGTTCTTTAGACTTCACCAGAATGTAAAGCGTGTATCTTCTCTATTTTCTTGTAGACTTTTATACCAGAATGTAAAGCGTGTATCTTCTCTATGTTCTTGTAGACTTCTATACCAGAATGTAAAGCGTGTATCTTCTCTATTTTCTTGTAGACATCTATACCAGAATGTAAAGCATGTATCCTCTCTATGTTCTTGTAGACTTCACCAGAATGTAAAGCGTGTATCTTCTCTATTTTCTTGTAATCTTCTTTACCAGAATGTAAAGCGTGTATCTTCTCTATTTTCATGTAGACTTATATACCAGAATGTAAAGCGTGTATCTTCTCTATGTTCTTGTAGAATTCTATACCAGAATGTAAAGCGTGTATCCTCTCTATGTTCTTGTAGACTTCTATTCCAGAATGTAAAGCGTGTATCTTCTCTATGTTCTTGTAGAATTCTATAGCAGAATGTAAAGCGTGTATCTTCTCTATGTTCTTGTAGACATCTATACCAGAATGTAAAGCGTGTATCTTCTCTATTTTCTTGTAGACATCTATACCAGAATGTAAAGCATGTATCCTCTCTATGTTCTTGTAGACTTCACCAGAATGTAAAGCGTGTATCCTCTCTATGTACTTGTATACTTCACCAGAATGTAAAGCGTGTATCTTCTCTTTGTTCTTGTAGACTTCTATACCAGAATGTAAAGCGTGTATCTTCTCTATGTTCTTGTAGACATCTATACCAGAATGTAAAGCGTGTATCTTCTCTATGTTCTTGTAGACTTCTATACCAGAATGTAAAGCGTGTATCCTCTCTATGTACTTGTAGACTTCACCAGAATGTAAAGCGTGTATCTTCTCTTTGTTCTTGTAGACTTCTATACCAGAATGTAAAGCGTGTATCTTCTCTATGTTCTTGTAGACATCTATACCAGAATGTAAAGCGTGTATCTTCTCTATGTTCTTGCAGACTTCTATACCAGAATGTAAAGCGTGTATCTTCTCTATGTTCTTGTAGACTTCTATACCAGAATGTAAAGCGTATATCTTCTCTATGTTCTTGTAGACTTATATACCAGAATGTAAAGCGTGTATCTTCTCTATGTTCTTGTAGACTTCTATACCAGAATGTAAAGCGTGTATCTTCTCTATGTTCTTGTAGACTTCTATACCAGAATGTAAAGCGTGTATCTTCTCTATGTTCTTGTAGACTTCTATACCAGAATGTAAAGCGTATATCTTCTCTATGTTCTTGTAGACTGATATACCAGAATGTAAAGCGTGTATCTTCTCTATGTTCTTGTAGAATTCTATACCAGAATGTAAAGCGTGTATCCTCTCTATGTTCTTGTAGACTTCTATTCCAGAATGTAAAGCGTGTATCTTCTCTATGTTCTTGTAGACATCTATACCAGAATGTAAAGCGTGTATCTTCTCTATGTTCTTGTAGAATTCTATACCAGAATGTAAAGCGTGTATCTTCTCTATGTTCTTGTAGACTTCTATACCAGAATGTAAAGCGTGTATCTTCTCTATGTTCTTGCAGACTTCACCAGAATGTAAAGCGTGTATCTTCTCTATTTTCTTGTAGACTTCTATACCAGAATGTAAAGCGTGTATCTTCTCTATGTTCTTGTAGACATCTATACCAGAATGTAAAGCATGTATCCTCTCTATGTTCTTGTAGACTTCACCAGAATGTAAAGCGTGTATCCTCTCTATGTACTTGTATACTTCACCAGAATGTAAAGCGTGTATCTTCTCTTTGTTCTTGTAGACTTCTATACCAGAATGTAAAGCGTGTATCTTCTCTATGTTCTTGTAGACATCAATACCAGAATGTAAAGCGTGTATCTTCTCTATGTTCTTGTAGACTTCTATACCAGAATGTAAAGCGTGTATCCTCTCTATGTACTTGTAGACTTTACCAGAATGTAAAGCGTGTATCTTCTCTTTGTTCTTGTAGACTTCTATACCAGAATGTAAAGCGTGTATCTTCTCTATGTTCTTGTAGACATCTATACCAGAATGTAAAGCGTGTATCTTCTCTATGTTCTTGCAGACTTCTATACCAGAATGTAAAGCGTGTATCTTCTCTATGTTCTTGTAGACTTCTATACCAGAATGTAAAGCGTATATCTTCTCTATGTTCTTGTAGACTTATATACCAGAATGTAAAGCGTGTATCTTCTCTATGTTCTTGTACACTTCTATACCAGAATGTAAAGCGTGTATCTTCTCTATGTTCTTGTAGACTTCTATACCAGAATGTAAAGCGTGTATCTTCTCTATGTTCTTGTAGACTTCTATACCAGAATGTAAAGCGTATATCTTCTCTATGTTCTTGTAGACTTATATACCAGAATGTAAAGCGTGTATCTTCTCTATGTTCTTGTAGAATTCTATACCAGAATGTAAAGCGTGTATCCTCTCTATGTTCTTGTAGACTTCTATTCCAGAATGTAAAGCGTGTATCTTCTCTATGTTCTTGTAGACATCTATACCAGAATGTAAAGCGTGTATCTTCTCTATGTTCTTGTAGAATTCTATACCAGAATGTAAAGCGTGTATCTTCTCTATGTTCTTGTAGACTTCTATACCAGAATGTAAAGCGTGTATCTTCTCTATGTTCTTGCAGACTTCACCAGAATGTAAAGCGTGTATCTTCTCTATTTTCTTGTAGACTTCTATACCAGAATGTAAAGCGTGTATCTTCTCTATGTTCTTGTAGACATCTATACCAGAATGTAAAGCGTGTATCTTCTCTATGTTCTTGTAGACATCTATACCAGAATGTAAAGCATGTATCCTCTCTATGTTCTTGTAGACTTCACCAGAACGTAAAGCGTGTATCTTCTCTATGTTCTTGTAGACTTCACCAGAATGTAAAGCGTGTATCTTCTCTATGTTCTTGCAGACTTCTATACCAGAATGTAAAGCGTGTATCCTCTCTATGTTCTTGTAGACTTCATCAGAATGTAAAGCGTGTATCTTCTCTTTGTTCTTGTAGACTTCTATACCATAATGTAAAGCGTGTATCTTCTCTATGTTCTTGTAGACTTATATACCAGAATGTAAAGCGTGTATCCTCTCTATGTTCTTGTAGACTTCTATTCCAGAATGTAAAGCGTGTATCTTCTCTATGTTCTTGTAGAATTCTATACCAGAATGTAAAGCGTGTATCTTCTCTATGTTCTTGTAGACATCTATACCAGAATGTAAAGCGTGTATCTTCTCTATTTTCTTGTAGACTTCTATACCAAAATATGTAGTGTGTCAGTGCTGTTACGTCTCTGGCTTTGATTCATTCTAACGGTGTACGCCGTCCCTGGACCAGACTCAAGTTGAATAAAGTGTATCGGCGTACAGACAGGAAGACGCCAGCATCTCTCAAACTAGCGTCGATAAACTTCATTTTTTAAATTTCTCAAAGTTGTAATAAAGAGTTTTCCAGATTTAAATAAATGAAAGATGGACGTGTGGATATTAGGTGTACATAAGGTGTTACATGCCACTCAGTCCTGTATAGAAACCTGTATAAATACGTCTTATCGTTTTGTTCCTGTATGTACATTGACCTTGCAACTAGACAGATTTGCACATGGACAATATTACCATACCAAACGTACATAAACTGAGCCAGTCCCATATAGAAACATGTATAAATACGCCGTATCGTTTTTATCTGTGTGTACTTTGATCTGATAGCAGGAAAGATTACATCCAGACATCGTTTTCCATACAAGGTGTACACAAACTGTGCCATGTCACTTTGTTCTTATAGTCTTCTTCGATGGATATTGTGTTTTGTTCTTAAATAATTTACACTAGTACTACCTCAGGAAAAGAGAGTAAATATTCCTCACAATATCTCAATGATTAATATCATGCATATTGTCCGATCAATTCTAACCAAATCTGAAATATGATCCCTTGAAATTCTTACTGTCTATTATAACAACAATTAAGTAATGTTTACGCGTGGAACTTTTCATTGATATATCTTTAAGCCGTTAGTTCTGGTCCAGAAATTATCCTTATCTCTGATATTATCTACATAATATATGGATTTCTGATTTCTGATGGATTTACTAATAAACGCATGAGCTCACCAGTTACATCACACGTATACCAAATGTCTCTGATATATCTTCAACTAGTTAAGATTTATGGTCAAGTTACAATGTGGGGTCACATATGCCAAACGTTATAAATGGTGTTATTTTATCGAGAAGTACTGACTATTGCCGAAAATTACCATTTTGATGATAGTCAATTCAATATAGTGACGATTTGAAAGTAAATGTAGTGATTTTTTTTTTTCGAAAACCAGATAATGCACCGCGATTGACGCGTCAATGAGTCAAACGTTATTTTTTAATTTAGTTACAACAGACAAAAATACAAATTTGGGTTGGTATTGTTTAATAGGTCATAAAACTTATGTACATATTATGTCGATTTTAATTTGAAACTAGTAATTAAACTACTAATTATGATATATTTGACGATTGGGAGTGAATATGCAGGTTGAGTAGCAGAAAAAAGCAGACATTTCTTTTTAATTTACTCACAATTTTCTAGCCACATGCCACTCCCTAACGTTGTCTTAATTCACCAGTCTCAAATATACTCATGTACAAATCCAAGGTCACTTCCAAAATACAAGATATTTCAATCAACGAGCGATATATATGAATGAAACATGTCACAGAGCATCTCAACTGAATTTGAATGTTCAAAACACATGTTTAAGAAATCATCGTTTTGGGCGTTTAAGGCGAGATATATATATAGAAAAGTCGATAAAGGGTTTTATGACACTCTACAGAAATGGTACGTCAACAAGTCGAAGAAGGAAAAGTTATAAATGTCGACAACAAATGTAAAATAAAATACATGTTTTCAGAAATGTTTGGGTTAAATGGATAACACATCCTGGCAAAAAAATTAATGTTAAAAAGCAATTTCAGCACCTCAAGCGTATTTGAACCGAAATAAAACTCAAAATACATGTATCATATTCTGATGTATGAAATTGTGCTTTATTTTGAGATGTGATATTGAATCATTAGTTAGTGACTTATTGATCCAAGTATGGATTATCAATTCTTATTACATGTGTGTGTTCTAAGTAATATTTCACATCGTATCACTATGGTTAAAATCAGTGTCCCCGCGGAATTTCAAGTTTTCACTATATAATTTACCCTTTGTATTTTATTGTAAGTAATTATTCTACATATCAGTCTAAGAGTCGCTCAGCTTTGAGTGAACACTTAACAAAATTGTGTGAGAAATCATAAGTTTCCCTAAACATAATACTTCAGACTTTAAAAAAGATTTCTTTATAAATTATATAATATTATAATTATACCCTTACAAGAAGAACTAGTGTGTATGTACTTGCATGTAGGTTGGTTCTTGAGAAATATCATTTGTACTTAGGGACAACTTTAATTTTATATCGTGCGTATCTATGTGAGATAAAACCAGTCCATCAGGGAATCTCAACAAACTCGACTGACGTACATCAAATACTTCTACTCATATGATATTTAAACATAGACACGAATGTAACTACACAGTGCAGATTCATAGCCGTGTCTTGTGCATTGAAGAATTTGAGCGAGGAGCGAACAAGCAGTGTTACATTACACACATGTTATATATTGACAGGACAGTTATATATACAGCTGTGATAATTGCAGACTCGAAAAAGTACGTCATTTCATCACATGTCATCTCCACAGCAGTCATCATGGAAGGTTTGCTGTGTACATGGATCTTGGTCTTCTCAGGGCTGGCTACGTGTTACTGCAGTAACGGAATTGGTGTGATGCACAAACGAATGAGACGTTTCAACAAAAAGTTGAATAACTTCAAAATTGCTCAAATGGACACTGACCTCCACAACAGTATTGATATTGCCAAGGAATCACTTCGACTTGATCTCACGCAGCTCATTAAGAAGCAGGTTGACGAAGCAATGGCTTAGTTTCGTGAAAGTGAGTCTGTTCCGGAAGTAGATAGCCCCCATGTAGACTCCGAGATACAGAGACTCAAGCAGGGACATGATTACATGAAGAGACAGCTGCACAGAGTGATGAAGACTCTCAGAGACGTCCAGCAGGAGAAAAACATGTACAGAGACGCCTTCAACAAGGCTGAGACAAGTCTGAATGAGCTATGTTCGATGTGTGGTAAAGAAATCACACTATTGGACAATTTTCTGAAACACTGCAACCGATTTAATGTTAAACCAAATGTTGGAGACGATCTTACAGATAAGAGACACGCCAATCTAACGTTGGTTCTTGAAAGGTTGAGTCTAACATGTAAAGAAGATATAAGACAGTCGTCATCATCTCCAACATCGAGGAAATCAACTACGATCTCTCCACCAAGCACATCGACTCTAGTACAGCAAACACCTGTCATGAACAGACTGATTATAGGCCAAAATCTGGTCTCGGAGTTGGGCCAGATCAATCTTCAGAATAACAGATTGAGTAAATACCCTCTCTCTGTGCCAGGTGGTGTATCATCATTATGTTTTGTACAGAGACTATGGAAACTACTTGTTGGAACGAACCCCTTAAAGAGAATAACGTCCACCACACTTGATGGTGAGGATACACAGACTCTGAGAGAAGGTGTCTGGGTTTTAGGGATGGCGGTGGACGAAGGGAGAGAACTCGTATTTATGACAACACGGTTTCCTGGACATTCCATCAGCAAGATGACTACTCGGGGGAAGAACTTTATTATCATGAGAAACCTGACTGGTAAATACAGATACCCACGGGCTATAGCTGTGAATCCCAAAGAGAGGGAAATCTATGCAAGTAGTTATGTATCCATAGTGTTTAAACTGAACTACAATGGAAAAGTTCTCCGGACCCTTGCTTTTGGTGTTGTATCTGGTGTAAGTTTTGACAGTGTGGGAAATATTTTCTATTTCAGCGACGAGAAAACTCTGAAGAAGATGTCGATGTCAGATGAAGTGATCTCAGATGTTACCACTCTCAGTGTCAAACCTTTCACTCTAACCTACTACAACGACACAGTGTACCATGCTGGAGTTCATTATTCTTGGTATGTTGGAGCGGTGCAGTTAGAGAAAACATTAATACCAGTTTACTGGAACTTGATTCAACATATTATCAACCTGTTATTGTTTGTTTGGTCCCATAAATATCAGTTTTACATGTCATTTGTGCCACCATGAACTTACATTTATAAGCATTGATTATCCCCTCCTGTCATATATCTTTCACTGATTCACCTTGTCGTGTGCAGTCACTCGTGATGTGTTCAATGTACATGTTTATCAATAGATGTTGTAAATTTATTTTTAAAGTTTAATATAACTTGATTGTTTGTAAAGACCCTGGACTATTAGTTCTACAACATTTGTGTCTCAATGCACTTATGCATTCATTCATAAAAGGTTATAATAATCCCTTCTGATGTTCTAGTGGTTATAGTGTCTGATATCAATCTTTCGTTTTGTGCAGTCATTCTCTTTGTCATTATTTGTCTACTGACGTTATATCAATATTGTTCACAGTTTTCTTGTAAACCACGATACACCAACGCATATAGCGTGCATCTGTTCTGGTGTTGGTGACTTCTATACCGCAAGCCATAAAGCGTGTATCTTCTCTCAAACATTTATACCACTTTACGGCTGCAAAGGATTACAAGAAAATAGAGAATATACATGTACGTTGTAGAGAAGCTATACGCCATATGTATAGTGGTAAAATATAAACGTCTATACCAGAGGATATATATTGTATAATTTGTTCTATTTTCAAGTAGACTTCTATACCAAAGAATTGTAGTGTGTATTTTCTCTGTTTTTGTAGACTTCTAAACTAGAGGTTACATAGCGTGTATTTTCTCTATTTTATTGTAGACTTCTAAACCAGAGGTTACGTAGCGTGTATTTTCTCTATTTTATTGTAGACTTCTAAACCAGAGGTTACATAGCGTGTATTTTCTCTATTTTATTGTAGACTTCTAAACCAGAGGTTACATAGCGTGTATTTTCTCTATTTTATTGTAGACTTCTATAACTTGTCGTAAAATCATTCCCGCGTAAAGCCAAATTGTGTGTACATTTATTCAAATTCATTATGTATAAAATCAAGAAATCTGAGTAAGAGTAGGGATTGGATTATACCAATCAAATGACCATCATAACCGACGTTCTCTTGCGACCATTTGCCTGCCCCTCTTAAATGATATTAGAATTTGTCTTTTTTAGTTAGATTAACTGCTAACGTCCATTCCTTGGTGTGGCTTTCCTATATATTTACTTGATTCTGTAAACTGAATACAGTATCTGAGACTGGGCCGTCAGTAAAAGGACGATTCAATTTCTATGATATCTTGGTACATTTGAAGTCCATGCGTTCCTCCAGAATGATATCACGATTTCATTCACGTATTCGTAAAGGAAAAAAAACTTTTGTTCATGTTTAAACAACGAATTAAGGATAGGTTTGTACAGAACAGATAATTCATCAAGTTATCTAAGCCATTGCTCACATTGAAAATCGGTGTTTGGACCGGACAGTACATACGTGTTCTTAATGATAAGTCAATCTTACGAAATCTCATTCTCGATAATCGAGGGTATACGTTTCGATAATCTACACCATATATAGATATATACATATATAGTGTAGATTTATCGGAACGTATACCCTGGACAATCGAGGATGACGAAATCTATGTAAATTTAGAATCTCACTACATTCCTTAAAAATACAACGTTTTAGAAAGGATATTAATCCGCTGGATAATCTATCATGTTCCTATAGTTGTTCTGGTCAAATAGAAGACGAATTTCACATATTGTAAGTTTGTGACGCTTTTTTCTGCCTGCCCAAATTGTATTAATGTTAATTCACAAACGATGTATATAATCTAGTTAATCATAATGACAGTTTAAAATATTTGTTTTCCATTTTTATAAAACATTCTCTATTATATAATCCCAAGCAAAACCATTATCTATGTCACGTGATCTCAAGCTGTCACGATGTAACTCCAATTGAACTGTTGGTCACTGGAGCTTAAATATTGAATGAACCTGTCTGCGTGTCTGTCTTTTTCAAGTTACAATCGAAGAGAACTGTAACCCCATCTGCGCAGCAAACAAGATCGAATGTTACAGTATATATTGACTTTGGAATGTGAAACAGTTTCTCATGTAAACCTTCTTTACGTAAATATTGCTACAATTTAGAACGTTTGACTGAGTCGAAACTTTTTTTAAATTCTAAAATTGTAATGTAAACTTTATTTGTCGTGTGGACCATTGCGTACAAAGTATATAATCGACCGCGTGTCGGTCCTTTACTTTTATCGTCCTCTCATAACTCAGAAACGTTTTTGGTCAAATGTTACAAAGCTTGATCCATACATTCTCATTGATCTGCATTTTGTATGTTTCACACCTTCTATATATATGCATAAGCTATGCAAACTTTTGCAGTTTTCCGACTACGTTTTCTTTTAACTCTAGAACATTCATAAAATCTTACAGATGACTCGATGAGGGCATGCTAGTTTCATCAAACTTGTCACACAGGTCAACCATGATCCCTAGACGTGCCTTGAATGACCTATGACTTTACCTTTTTGCCTTTTCCATGGCATGAACAGAGACTCTATGATGGAGTAATTTTGTCTGAAGCATATCTCTCCAATTAAAGATGTTAGCTTTATGAAACTTTATACACCTTGCCAACCATGACACCTGTGTTTTTAATCACATTATAACTAAGACCAAAATCTGTATGTTTGTCATTCTGACATGTATGTTTGTCTTTCTGAAATGTATGTTTGTCTTTCTGAAGTGTATGTTTGAACTCCACTGGTATGTTCATACACATTTTATGCCAATGTTCCTATTACTATTTTGTGTTCTTTCTTTGACCTCTGATGGAAACTGGATTATATGAGTGAGCTGTGCTCAATAATTCACGTGTTTTGTGTGTTACATAACTTCAAAGCTTTCTTTAAAGAAAGCAGCATGAGTAAGTCAGAATGAAACACAATGAGGTGGAGCTAGATTGGTGTTAAAGAAAATATTTATTTGGATATAAATACAAATCAATCCAGTCACTGTTACACTTTGCGAGACCAGATATAGACAACCAGTCACCCAATTGGTGCTGAGGCACTGTGAAAATAAATAATGGTTTGCAAAATATATTAAACGATTTTGGTTTGCATTAGATATAAAAATAATTCAAAGTTCATATGTAAACTGATCATCGGTTTATGTTCACGTGGTGATATATCCCTTTAGCTCAATTGATAGAGCGAAGGACTCTTCAGGAATCCCTCACAAGTTTTAAGAAGAAAAGAATTGTTTACACAATGGAAGACAGAATACAAAGGTTAAGTTGAAAGAGTTTAGATTGATGTATAGCTGTTAATTGAATAGATGAGGTCGATGTAAATAAATGTATGTATGTATGTATGTATGTATGTATGTATGTATGTATGTATGTATGTATGTATGTATGTATGTATGTATTGTTTTACAAAACCCATGTATTTAATAAATAAAGTTCGCTGTACCCCAATGTGTTTAAAGTAATAATAGTATAAACAGTAGTAATAAAGTATAGTTTTGCCCTGAACTATTATAGTAAAACACGAGGACGTTAGTCCGAGTACTTTGACGTAATAATAGTTCAGGGCAATATACTATACTTTATTACAAAACACATTGGGGTACAGCGAACTTTATTTCTTTTCTAAGATGCCAAATGATCAGATACAGATAACATTCTGCTTCCAATAATTTGGAAATAAAAATATTGTTTACATTCTTTGTATTATATAATCCATGAACAGGGTCAACGGACGGCTATTCCTCGAGTAAAACCCAACCCCCTCAGATAGACTAACATTCCAAAAAGAATTGTGGGTAGAGCTTGATCAAGTCTAAGCGTGGTAGCCGAACGTAATTTGTCTAATTCAAATGTATGCTGTTATCATAAAAGTTGATGTTCATTGTCCAACCGCTAATTTTGACCGATTGCAGAAGTTGCAAACCATGGAAAGGAGTACACGCTTTATTGGTTATATGTAAGAGTTCAGACGGCTGAGGCGAATCGACGTTACGTTACCATGGGCACACTTGATCACGAGGGAGCGCCGTGGAACAGCGGGAACGTCATTTGATTGTTACGTCATCAAAAAAACTATACTTTTATTGTCTGATAAAGTACTTTTTTCTTCGATTGTTCTAACCGCTAGGCATCTTAGAATATATATTATATACATTGCAAAAAAGTGTTGCACCCCTAAATTGTTTCACCAGTAAACGTGACTGATAAGAAAGTAGACAATGTATCAGAAAAAGCAAATGTGTATGACAGAAGCACTATTTACCAGTTTAACAAAGCAAATTTAATTCAGATAACATTTCAATTTTGTTTCCTGCATTAATACAATTCTGCTATTTAAGCGTCCAGGAACAAGTAATGTTACACTGAAAAATTAAAGTCAATAGAGGTTGTTGTAGTGTGAGTAATTCCATTAATTGATGAACCTTTAGTCAGTGTCTTTAAAACAAAATGTCACCAGTTACAGCAGCTAAATGTTCAGAATTAGAATTTAAAAACAAAAAAATACAAATTTAAGAGTTGCTTACTGACGAAATCCGGTCTGTATGACTGTAATGATACCTCTTAATCATAGAAAAGCGTTGAATTAAGATTTGAACTAAAAAAAAATCTCAGATTTATTCCAAAATTGTGACATTGGCACAACAACAAATTATCGGTATATGTAGGGGCGCAACACTAATTTTACGATGTATATGTCGTAATTAGGTCTTCAAGACATATCTCTCGAAGACCTATTGTTATTATCGTGTGTTTTTGTTTTTTGTTTTTTTTTAAAATTATTATTTGACCCTTTTTTTGTCCAGAAGATTCCCGCTTAACCCTTTGACCGATTTTCATGAAAGTTTCAGTGATGATAGTCTGTAAGCTGAACTGGTGCACTACGAAACCCGATTTTGGATTTTCGACTTCTTTCGCGAGTTATCTCCCCTTGAAGTCAAAACTTTAAACCTTAATAACTCGAGTACTAATCAAGATATTTGCACAAAACTTTCACCACTATGTGGGCAACAACATTCCCCAAAGATAAGGCCTATTGCGGTTTTCGGCCGTAATAATAGATTTTTTTTTATTTCGCAAAAAATGAAAAAAAATTGAAGTTTCGCGGTTTCGAGGGTACGCGTCTTTGAAAATCTTCTCCTAAATTTACGGCAATACATACAGCTATGTGTGTTAGCTCATTTTGAAGATCAATGAATTCCTAAGAGGACTGTTTTGGCTGAATTTTGAATTTCTTCCTGGAATTTTAAAGATATGTCCTTGAACATGGTCATTTTCAAAAAGTGCATAACTCTGTTAATAATGAACTTATTCCGAAATTACTGATTTCCATTTCTGTATTATAACTAGTTTAACAAGTGCATAACATATCATTATCATATAAAAGTTGATAGTTTCGGCACAATTTGGAAATATTCCCGAAAAAGTAAAATTTTGTGATTTTGAGACATTTCGAGGGCTACTTTCTTTATAGAATTGCTGATCGTAAACCACTGACGATACCATTATGTTTTATAGCTCATTGTGAATTAGAGATGTCATGTATTAAAGACAATAAATTTCAATCATGTGGCTGTCATAGGTCGCGTGTGACTGGTCATAGAAAATTGACATTTTTCGAAAATAGCCATTTCCAGCAAAGTTCAAAGGCTCACAACTGCTTAACTTATTAAGATATTGACATTGTATTCACACCTTCTGATACACAAATTCAAGATCAACAACTTTTTTGTTGAACCCTTTCATCAAAAAGTTGATAGTAAAGCTCCAAACATCGCAATCGTTGTCTACGGGTCCAAATTTAAACATTTTTTAGTATTTTCTTGAATATTCAGAAGAATAGAACACATTACCTATGTATGCAATCTTAACGATGATAACATCTACTTAAGTGGAAATTAAAGCACAAGTATTTCTATGTTACACCTTTGTATGAAAATATTAACCATTTTGTCTTCATAGTGAGAAAGATCATGTAGGGGTTCATTTATAAGCGATGGTTACATTTTAAGTGGGTCATTGTCTTTGGACATTTTTTGTAAAAAAACTACTGAAGATAGAGACATGTTTGATAGTTCATTTTAAAGCAGATAAACTGATGAATAACAGATAGTCCAACATGGAGTTCAAGGTCAAGCAGAGGTCTTGAAGACCTAAGTATTGTCTTGGCAATCCTAGTTATTCTTTGAACGTTTTTTGTCCCAGGCGTTTTGGAGTAACCGCTGCACACTGTTCGCTACGCCGGCTTAAACTTAGATACCTCAATAATTAAGGGATATAATTCCAAAATACTTTCACCAAAATGTAGACATCATCATTCCCCATAGCAGTGTTCGGTCGTAATGATAGATTTTTGCTAATTAAAAAAAAACAACAACTGAAAACTTTTTTTTTGATCGTACGCGTCTTTGAAAAGACTCTGGCTCTACTATGGCCCGATAATACATACAGCTCCATGCGTTAGCTCATTAAAATTGATTGATTGATAATGGTTTTACCTTCGTTCACAGATATAATCTAGGCGGTCTGAACATGTTTCATCATTCCAATAGAAGCTTCTTGCAACGTAGATGTCAAGGCAGTCTTCATCCCCATCTTTGTCGTTAGGTTCCCCGGGACTCCAGTAAGAGTATGTGAGTGGTTTATCTGATGTCACCCAGGTGAAGGCGCCTTCCCTCATCATGTCATTAGCGCCGATCCACACACTCATTGTATGAACTTATTTGTTTAATTAAAAACAACATGAAATTAGCTACATCTACAATTTTTATGAAGAATAACATGTTTTATGAATTTGTGAATTCATAAAATATATAATTATATATGATTATATTAATCAAATATTTGGTCAGGGGAAGATACAAAATATACTGATCCCAAAAAAAAACAAACAAAAAATCGATTTCACAAAATATTTTGAAAATGGGTAAGCAGGTTATGGGACATTTTAAGTAAAATCGAAAAAACGTTTTCAAATCAGAAACGATGACAATCATATTATTATTGGCAACTTTAGCCCCTGAACCCACCTTGTGTGTCTCTTATTAGTGTCGTAATGAATGAATTTTCAGCAGCGGTTTCTATGATAGCAAGGGTCCCGCCATGCTCTTCACATATATACTGGAATTAAATTTCACATTTTCAAATAACACATCTCTTTAATTCACATTTACATAATATAAACTTTTTCCACAATGACTACATGTATGTAAAGATTTGATTATGATTTGATGTAATTCAGACATTTGGTATTCGAGGTGGGAAATATTCTAACTAAACTCTGTTATATCTGAGAGCGCAATACTTGAAATTTTGTTTTATTTGTTCCCCATATATTTTATAGTTTTCAATAATGAACTTGACAACAGTTTACGTGTAAACAAAATTACTTACATGAGATATATAGGTTACAGCGACCTTAAACTGTATACAGTAAATGAAGTAAAGTTAAATGTAAACACAACACACAACTAGGACCGCCGCGGCAGTAATTAGGTCTTTTTGTCTGCTTGATCTTGAACTCCATGTTGTATTCTCGGGTATCAGTTTCTCTGCTTTAAAATCAGCTATCACACATGCCTCTATATTCAGTAGTTTTTTAGCAAAAAATATCCAAAGAAACTACCGCTCTGAAAATTGAAAATCGCATATCAATGGACGCCTACATTATGTTTCTCATGATTTAGACAAAACGGTAAATATTATCATATTAAGGTATCAAATAGAAAATGTTGCGGTTTAATTTCAATTAAGTAAATAGTAGTGCGTATTTATAAAGCGCAAATATCCGCTAAACATCATAATGCTAATACATAATAATAATAGTCATACATATTCGAATGTGCTCAGTTCACACAAACAGCAATAACAAGTCCATGTACAGAATTGCTGCGAAAACGAAAGTCTTTACAAACCACAGAATTGAACAAAAAGATTTGTTTTAGTTTTTTTAGACTGATTTGAATGACTCAAATGTTGGAGATAGTTTCAGAGGTTTGGGAAGAGAGTTCCACATGTTAGGAGCAAAATGTTTGAAACATCTCTGACCAAAGCACTTCAGGTTATACTTCGGCACTGTCAGTAGATTCTTATGTTGTGATCTAAGTTCCCGTGCTGGGACATAAGTTGATATCAACTCTGATTGATCATGCAGAGATTTATGCATTCAACAGAGAATTTTGAGTTGAATCCCAGCTCTAATTGGAACCAGTGAAGATGTTTAAGGACAGGAGTAATGTGCGATCCTTTAGATGTGAGAGTCACGATTCGCGCTGCTGTATTTTGTACCTTTTGAAGTTTGTCAAGGAGAATATCCGGGAGTCCATCGACGTAAAGACTGTTACAGTAATCGAGTCTACTCAGTACCAGATGTAATCATCATTTAGATTGCATAAATATTTAATGTTTTTCTGAATATGCAAGATACTTCTAAAAAAATAATTGTTGGAACCCTAGACGACGTTTGCGATGTTAGAAGCTTAACTATCAACTATTTGATGAAAGGATTCTACATAAAAGTTACATAATCAGTGAGTTGTGAGTCTTTGAATTTGGATAAAAATGGCGATTTTCGAAAAAAGTTCTTTGACCAGTCAAAAGTAAACTGTGTCAGATACATGCTTGAAAGATATTGTCCTGGATAAAAAGCTATCACTACTTCAAAATGAGCTATTAAACTTAATTGTATCCTCAGTGGTTTACGATAAAATATTCTCCAAAGAAAATACCCCTCGAAAAGTCTTAAACAAAATTTTATTTTTGGGGGAAATGTCGAAATTGTGCCGTAACTATAAACTTTTATATGATAATGATATGTTATGGAAGTGTTAAGCTGGTTATTAGAATAAGTTTATAATAAATAACTTTGAAATAAGTTCATTTGTGACAATGGTATGTCCCTTTGAACATGGGGCCGAATTTCACCTTTGTTAAAAATGACGAATTTCCACGGCAAATATATGAAGTTCTCTGACGAAATTCACAATTTGGGCTCGAACGTTTGATCTGGGGTTATTCAGCTTTAAAATTGCACATAGCTTTAGCTAGTTCCGCTAATAAGAAGATTTTCAAAGACTTGTACCGTCAAAACCGCAAAATTGCACAAAAAATCATTTCAGCAAAAAATCTAGTTTTATCCGGCCGAACACAGCTATATGCCTAATCAAGGTGATTTGAGTTCAAGGGTTGATCACTGAGAAAAGAAGTCGAACATTAAAAAATAATCGGCAGAATTACAGACCTAGTTTAGCTTTAAAAAAGTCTTTCATCTCTGACAATTTCATGTGAATCGGATTAGCCGTTACTTCACAGTGAGGCGCACCAAAAAACATCAAATAATAATTTTAAAAAATAAAAAAATCACATAAGAACAATATGTCTTTCAGACTTTGTCGTGAACACCTAATAAGCAAAGGGTACATGAAATACATAAATTACAGTGTCATTTTTGTATTCTAATCATATTCGACTTACATTTGCCTGAGTCCATGATAGGTGGTCTTGGAAGAGAGCATAGCACGATCCATGGAATGGTGTCCACAAATCAGGACAATCAGTTCCTGGAATCATGAAATAGTTCATTATAAAATAATTATCATTCATAATTAGCTATAAATCAGAACCCATTGCTCCTGAAAAAGTGTTTTCTCAAAGGATAAAAATACAATATTTCATATATACAAATGTCTTAATGTGCATGGCATATTGGAAATAAAACTGGCACAACATTGAATAATTCTAATCGCAAATCTTGAGATCCAGACTTGAAATCGTGGGCTTTTCAGCCTGATATTTTTCATTTATTATTTGTCAATCTGGTGTTGCTTCCCTGAATTTGTTTAAATTATTAAACCACTTAAATAACGTTAATTGAATTAATAAAGTTTTTCATGCAGTTCCCGGTTCCCGGATCCAATTTATTTATTACACATTTTTATTTTCCAAACCTAGTGTCTTTCTGATGATAGTAGAGATATTTGCTACTATCTCTATTGTGTTATTCTTGCAGTCTACTCTCGGCAGACTGTGTTTTGTTCAATGTTTGGTTTGTGTTGAGTGGCTGGGGTGACAGGTGCTAAGCTGCTTGCTTCACTCGTCTCCTTCGTCGGGTTGTTTGGTGTGTTCCGACAGTCGCCCCTTCCTAGTGATTGGCTCCGCTTTCCGATAGTTTTCGTCGTTCATTATCAGATTTTTTCTGAGCTCTCACTAGTGATTCGGCCTTTCTGAGCCGCCGGTAGGCGGATCCTCTGATATTCAGACCCTCCGATAGCCTTCGTCGTCTCGCTATCGGACGGTTCACTTCAGAGTGCTTGTCCGTCTCTTTACATGTGTTAAAATCCCCTACAATCTGCAATGATCTGCTGTCAATGCTCTCTAAATAAAATGTAAATGTACATGTTGAAAAATATCTTACAAACGACGTATTCCCCTCAAAACATGATTGGCGACGAATTATAAATACGTACGTTTATACATAGTAACGAGAAACATTCATGGCTTATGGGAACATCCTTTAATGCAAATATGTGTCGAGACCAACGTGTTCACAACAAACAACCCTATCATATTCTCTTGCAATTAGCATAACTACATCCTGACTATAAATCTTCCCTTCGTGTCTACATACAAATTTCCTCACTCGGTAAAATTTCTACCGACTGCAAACTTTGCCAATAACAAACCTTCGACTATGATACTCATATAGTGTTACATTGTGAACATGTTAACTGTGACATGAATAATTTCTTTATATTTATTTATGTTGCTTTTGAAATACGAGATGGAAAAGACAGGCTAACTTTCTTTCATGGAGGAATAACTGATTTAACCAATAAATTGAACACGAAATTTGGGAAACCAAATTAAGACGCCACCTGTTATAAAATTACATTTCGTGATTAATCTACTCTCTTACCTCTGATACATACAAATTTACTATATGGCTTATCATTGTGTATATATGTGTTAACTACATGTATACCTCATAATAATTGTATTTTAAGGTAGTATATATAAACTCACGTGCAAAAGAAACTTCACATTTTGAAAACAGTATAAAATGAAATATTGATGTCGGAGAAAGTAGATTTTGAATGTATTTGGTAGCCACATGTTTTGTATAGAAGTATTCACAATTTCCTACATCAGAGTATGTTTCTTTTTTTTTTACATCTGTTCAAATACACATGGGGTGCTAAAATCGCTTTTTAAAGATGTTTTGGCTCACAATAATTGCTATTTAAGTTTAAAACATTGAAAAAGTAGAAATTTAATTAATTAAAGATATTCTCGACATAAATTACCTTCTTTGATTTAAAGATAATAGAACCTCTCAGTTTTGTTCGATGTTAATTCGTTTCTTCATATAGACAATACTTTCAAGTAAACAAAACATTAACTATTATTTCGAAGCGTCACCTACTTAGCCAGATATCGCGGTTCAAAGTGAGTAAATTTGGCCTGCTCATTATCTCATTCTTCAAACAGTTTTCCGCGGCCCCTCAGTGTAGCATAACCTTCGTTAGCGATGTGACGTCATACTCAGGAGTTGCTTCGATGGAATACTCAGGCGATTTGTCGATTTTCAATGATGATTCGTTAAAAACATAATAACAACTTTTTACATTGTAAGTTTCCAATAGAATTGGTATTTGTGCGTCTGTAAGGAGTAATTTCGGAGTTTTTGAAGCATTTTTCGATATTTAATCGTTGGTTTTAGTTTTGTTCTTTCCCCTATCGAGTGGAGTGTTAGGTTATTTTGTATAGGCTACAATATGTTTTGAAATGAATAATTTCAATTGTAAACGTCACTATTGTTTTTTTTTTGTTTTTTTTTGCTTGATTTTTAGTTTCAAGAGGCCTGTATAGTTTGAGGTCTACAGTGTCAATATTTCTCATGGTGACTTTTTATTCATAATAGAATAATTGCATTATAACTTTTAGAGAGAAAAAAATCGAGCTATCGTTACATTTATAATCTTGTACATTTACAATTACTTACATTGAGACAGTTATTTTATTCAGTGTAATACAACTGTAGAGAAATGTGGCGGGTAAAAATGTCAAAAGATTTTAAAGGCTACAATGATGTATCTTTGATAAGGAATCATGATTAATTTGAAATCGAAAGGAAAAGGGGCGTTTTCTTTTTCGGTACACATTTTCTTTCAGATTCTGTTCCATCAATATCATGTTATTTGGGTAAAATCGATGAAATGTTAATGTAGAATGCTGAAAATCTAGCTTTTAATTTCTATATTAATTCTATATTGTTCAGAAGTTAGTCATGTAATCAACACTCACTAATTGCGCTTAATGCATTGACACCTTTGCTTTGATGCCAGATATCGGTCACTGGACCGGTTCAATTATATAAGAGGTGGCGCGTCAAGATATTGCCAACGTCCTGTCATATGACGTAACTAGTTAAATATAAAGATACACATATAGGCGACATTCAGTCTGGACATAGTGAGCCAATCAAAATTAGGAATGTTATATTCAGCCAACGAAATTTAAGAATATTATGTTCTGTTATTTCGTCGGTGATAGCAGCCGGTCATTCACTATTATGTATGATGCACACCGATGTGCATGGATTAGCAGTCACATGGTGACAACAGGTTATTTATTTAAATCAATAAGGACATTGTAAAGTGTTGTTTACAATTGAACTTGTAAGAAAATCATCACAGTGTAGTGCAACAATTTATGTACATGTATTTCTTTAATTTTTAAAATGATATAGATATATACGTCGCATTAGTCTCGTTTTTCGTTGAGTGGGATTAGCATGAATTCTGGTTTGTTTGCCGATCCAATTTTGTATAATTGTGGGAACACATTGTTTAATGAATTGTTTTATTGAATCAAAATACGTTGAGATAGTATCCTACATATTTATTTCATTTCAACTGTGAAATAATGGAATAGATAAACGTGAGACATAGTAACGAGATATGTATCCCGATCATTTGGTACATTCGCTTGTTCTTCATTCAAATCTTTGTTATCGCTTGACTTAAGTTGTTCAAAGCGAGATCTCATTGCTAGAATAAGAGTCTGACATAACGGAAATGGTCAGTGATGGACATTCACGCAGTAACTCTATAGAACTGACACTTCAAAATGACAAAAAGAAAAGACAATGGCAGTAGATTTACGCTGAAATATCCACTCGGCATTATCGGAGACCAAACACATGTGTACAACAACCAAAGTTAATTAACGACTGAACAGAAATTGCCGGCATTGTTTCTAATAGCTTTGATCACGTTTAGGCTGTTTTGACAAGTGAGATCAGTGAAAAATACGTGACGGCTATACGAGTGTATAATGTAAACAATAACATAAGCCAGCTACTCGTTGAGCAGGACTCCTGAGTAACACGTCACACTTTTGCTAGCAGATGATGGCTAATGAAACGTTTGGCGGCTGGAAAAATGAAGTATTTTTTAAAAACGTGTTTTCTACTATTTTGGGGTGGATTTGTAATCCAATGCTTTTGTGTCGTTATTCTTTACTGTTGTCAGAATCATTTCCGCGAAGCCTTCCCCCTGAGGTTAGAATATCTTTAAATTTGTTGACGCGTCATTACTGTAGGACGTCACAAAACAAGCCAAAACTGGCTTTTTGAGGCTTCTATCTCGTCTAGTTAAGGAGATTCCAAAACGACCAATTCTTAAAACTTGAGTTTCTCAGAGTTATGAATAGATTATGTTTTGAAAAATCATATTTAGTATTGTTGGGTTCTGAAGACATGATGTAACGCTGTTTCAGTCGCATTTATCGCCCGTCGATTGAAATATCTTGTATTTTGTATGGGGACGTTTCTTTTGCACGTGAGTTTACATGTACTACATGTTGAGTGTCCACAAGCGACTATTCTTGTCTAACAGTTTTGTAAATATGTATATATAATCTAATTTGTACACCTATTAATGTATTTGCATAATTGTTGCTGATATTCGGTGTTAACTGGAGGATATAAAGACCCCCCTCCCCCCCCCCCCCCCCCCCCCCCCCCCGCCCCTCCCTCACGCTAAATTAGGTATAATAGTTTTACAAAGAAGTTGACCAAATAATTTAAATATGAATCATATCAAAATATCAAGAGACAAAGTTGTCGTTACCCCTCGCCCTTCCGGCGAACGTGCAGGTAGCCAGTAGAAGGGTAAGAACAGGTCTCATTTCTGGTATCGCCTTCCTGTATTATGTAAGTTAGATTGAATAATCAGCCCTTGTGAAAGATTTATCTCCAACCTAAACCAACTGTTTGTTTCTCAAGAGATAACATAACTGACATGGAATGACATGGTTACACTGCAAAGCCATATATCAATAAATGCCAAAGCCTACCAAAGAAAACTTAACCACAGCGCAGAAAAACTTGAAAAAGCCTACAATAATCATTGACCAGGGTTAGATTCGATTCTCATTTACCCTGGCCCTGCTTTTATACACTTTCCAACAGGTCACATATGGATGTATTATTAAATTTATTGTATAACCAATGTTATGCCCAAGGTGGTAAGTAGTTAATATATCCTGGCTATCAATCTTCTCCTGACATATTCGGCCTATCTACATCTGTATTTATTACATGGCTGAACTTCTGACCATGGCGACAGATTGACCTAATACTTTAATGTCGCACATGTGGGACTAACGCACCCTGTAACCTAAGCTTTGAAGAGATACATTTTCGTGTGTATAATTTGTAGAAAACGGCATATGAACGGTTAGTGTAGCTTGAAATTCATCTGTTCAATTTATTTTAAAATATTCATGTTAATAGAAGAAGGATTGAAAGTTGGAGAGGGGACATCACAGGGCATCACATGCATATATTTCTAGTATTTTCTAATGTAACTGTGATGACTTTGACACACAACAAACACTTCTAGGTACAATCGGCAGCCATGCCGTCAGCCATGCGCTACATTCCTCCACCTTTAGTTAACAACTTTTTAAAGCAATTAATGAACAACAATAATAACTTTAACAATCACTGAATAAAAAAATAGCGATCAAATTAAAAGTTCACTGGAAAACTTCCAATAGAGTTCAATGAAGTGTTCATTAACACAGAACTTCACAACTTAATGTTCATTCACTTGGTTGCTGAAATAGAGAAATGAACATGCACTTTAAAGCTCAATATCCTGAAAGGAAACACACAACAATGAAATACAGTAATTTACAGATCGAGTCTATCTGGAGCTCTACGATCACGAGTTGATGTTCTCAACTCAACCGACGAGGACAGTGTCGGAGGAGTGTCACATTAGGGTATTGTGGCACTTGAAGATGGATTGTCTGTGGACAATACTGGTACAGGAATCTGTCCTTGGAGTTCTGGTGAGAACGTGATAGACGTAGGCATTTCATTTCCTTCCGAAACCTCTGGAGTTTCGGGTTTCATCAAGTCAGAATCCACATATCGCTTGATGAGGTGATCTACATGTCTCTTAGTAACTTAGTTGTTTTCCAAACTGACCTTGAAGGAGACAGGACCTGTACACTGGATTATCTCCCCTGTAACCATTTGGACTTCCCAAGAAAGTTCAAGACTAGACTAGATCACCGACGTTGAAGTCTCGTGACTTCACATATCTATTGTGGTTGTTTGCCTGCTTCTCTTGTTTATGCTGAATTTTAACACCGATGTCAGGGTGAAGCAAGTCAAGATGCAAACACGGACGTCTTCCCAGAAGTAACTGTGCTGGAGATGACCCAGTCGTAGTTTGCGGAGTGTTGTGATATCTGAACAGGAATCTTGACACTATTGTGTCGATTGAGCCTTCGTTGAGCTTCTTAAATCCCTGTTTGAATGTCTGAACGCTCCTCTCTGCCAGTCTGGATGGTAAGGGGATGTACAGATGTGTTGAATGCCATTTCTCTTGACAAGCCAAGCAAATTCATCGCTTGTGAAGCATGTCCCATTATCTGACACAATTGTCTCTGGTAGACCATGTATGGAAAACGTTCTCCGAAGACACTCGAATGTGGCGCTAGTAGTTGCGCTGATGACAGGGAACACATTCATCCACTTTGAGTGAGAGTCCACAATGATGAGGAACATTTTACCTTGCATGGGACCTGCATAATCAACGTGGAGACGAGACCATGGTTTAGGGGCCAGTCCCACGGATGTAACTTCGCCTCGCAGGGTGAAGAGCGACTCTCCTGACACACGGAACAAGTCTTGATCTTGTTCTCCAGCTCTGAATCTATGCATGGCCACCATACAAGACCTCTGGTGGTAGCTTTCATTCTCGCTATTCCAGGATGTGCTTCATGCAACACATCTGCACAGTGTTTGGAACCACTACTCTGTTACCCCACAGAATCACACCATCCTGAACACTCAGCTCAAGTTGTCTCTGCACACATAGCCTGAGCTCTGTATCTGGTTTCATATTTTCAGGAAACCCACATTCTACCAACTTCTTCACTCTAGATAACAAGGGATCCTTCCTTGTCCAAACCTGAATTTGTTTCACATTCACTGGGAATTCAGCCATGTTCTCGAGGAGCATTGTCTGGAACAGGCGGCACAGACACATGAGTTTGCAGAGGCAACCTGCTCAAACAATCTGCATTTGCTAACTCGGCGCCTGGTTTATACACAATGCTGTAATCAGATGCTGCTAGCATCAAGGCCCATCTCTGAAGTCTGACTGAGGCCATCACTGGGATGCCTTTCTCTGCAGGATCAGGATTGTAGTGCCTCAAGACTGTACATGAAGACAAGTGAGATTTCACCTTCTGAAACGTTGTATCATGCTTCTTGGTCCATGACCATGGAGTGTCATTTTGTAGTAGACTATGTAGCGGCGCTAACATCATGGAGAGATTTGACAGGAATCTCTGGTAGTACTGTACCATCCCAAGGAAGGTCTTTAGCTCTGTCACATTATTAAGTGCTGGTGCGGACACAATAGCACTGACTTTCTCTTCCCGTGGATGCAGTCTGTGCATCGATTCGGTGTCCCAGATAAGTTTCTGAGTCTTTCTTTTTTTTTTATCACTTTATTTCTTTTTCATGGGTACATACATGTATTACACAAGTATCAAAAACGTTGTCGTATGTGTATACATATCATGGACATGATGCTAGATATCTGTACAGGTAATAAATCATCACGTGAAGAGGTTGTGGCACGAAGACCAAAAGGTGAAAAATTTACTATAATTGCAATTTGAAAAAGCAGTGAATCTGTCAACTTTATAGAGGGAATATAAAACATTTTTCAATCGAAAAAAATTTGGAAGTGACTTGGTACATTTATTTCTGTATATAAAGGCTTTTGTTGCAATAATAATCAGATTGAGAACGTCGTTTCTTTTTTCTTTATATCCAAAAATAATGTGGTTCTCATCAAGAATAAGTCTTGTGCCTGTGTTATGGTCAATCCAGTCTATTAGTAGTTGCCACAACGTTTTCACATGTGTACATTCACAAAATAAATGAACAATTGTTTCAGTTTCAACATTACAAAATGTACAGGAAGAAGATTCTCTAAGCTTATAGTTAACTAGATCCTTGTTTGTTGTAATGCATCTGTGAATGATTTTATATTGTAGCCATCTGAGATGTGTATTGCCAGTTGTTCTGAAAAGTATGAGGTTATAAATTTCCCAGAATTGTTCTGATATTTCCATGTTTAGATCTTTTTCCCATTTTAGCTGACTTTTGAGTTTTCCGTGTAAATTATGTTTTCTTAGCAAAACTGAATAGAATATTTTACAGCCTTTACGTTCCTTATAGAGAATACGTAAGTTTTTCGGCATAAAAGGTTCTTCTGTTTTATGGAGAGTTAGATGTTTCGCACGAATGTATGCTCTGGTGGAGTTTATGATACCTTGATATTCTAGAAAGTTTGTATTGACATTGTATACAGAAACGAATTCATCATAAGTATAAAAAGTACCGTTCCTCTTCAGTAGATCATTGATGAATTTAACGTTGTTGTTTAAGTAATGTTTGTACACAATGGTTTTTTTATTTATTATTATATTGTCGTTTGCCCATATGTATTGTTGTGAAGTCTCGGAAACATTTGAATCAATATTGTCGTGTGTTTGTAAATCTTGTAAGTTTGCCCAAGAATCATAAACATCCTTCCAAAAACTATTTCTGATATGTGGGATAATGTTACGCCTTAGATGTTCGGCTCCCATCTCAGTGGGGTGAAGTGCTTTTGTTGGAACAGCAACAAGTATAAGATTTGATATGTTGGAATTTTTTACATACGTCCTGCGCAACCATGAAAGTTTTTGAGCTTGTATTGTTTCAAGAATCAGAGGTACCTTTAGCCCCCCATCTTTGTATGATTGAATTATCGTATTTCGCTTGATCTTGTCAGGCTTTCCTTTCCAAACAAAATTGAAACATTTCTTCTGTAAGTTATGAATAATGTCATTTCTTGGCAACATGGTAAATAGATGATTTAGTGAAGGTAATATAAGGCTTTTAAGAACTGTTATTCTGCCAAATGGGGTAAGATCCCGTCTTAACCACGTTGTCATTGTTTTATCAATTTGCTTAAGTTTATCTTTGTAATTTCTTTCCACCATTTCGGCTTGATTATGTTGAAACTGAATTCCAAGTAAACTAAACGGTTTTTGAGACCAGTCCAGTGTGAGGGTTTTGCAATACTGTACATTGGAGTATATCATTGAACCTATCCATATTATTTTAGTTTTTTCTATGTTTATTTTAAGGCCAGAAAATTCAGCAAATGTTCTAAGTATATCTAAGGTTACTTGAAAGCTTTTTTCCGTTCCATCCAGAATTATTGTTGTGTCATCTGCAAATTGTGTAAGTAAATATTCGATGTCAAAGAGTCGCCAATGTATCGCCCTTTCATAAAACCCTTTTGATCATCACTAATAATAGTTGGTAGAATATTCTTTATGCGAGCTGATATCGTTGCTGATGCTATTTTGTAAGATATGTTCAATAGGGATATTGGTCTATAGTTTTTAATATATTCTTTCGGTTTTCCACCTTTCGGTAGACATGTAATGAGGCCTTGCTTTTGACTAATTGATAATACTCCATTTTGATAAGCATAATTCAGGGAGTTTATCAAGAAGGTATGGATATCATTCCAAAAGAACTTAAAAAATTCGATTGTATATCAAGACGGTCCGGGGCTTTTATCATTCTTCATACGTTTTTAGAGCATTGAGTACTTCGTCATATTGGAGTTCGCCTTCAAGTGATTGGGAATTTTCAGTAGATAATTTGGGAATATTTGCCTCTTTAAATAATTCTTGTAGGTTAACATCTTTTGAACTTTGAGTAGAGTACAAGTTTTTATAGTAACCGTGAACATGTTTAATGATAGGCTGAGTGTCAGTGACAAGAGTGTCACCATCCTTCAATTTAGTTATCGCCTTGTTAACGAATTTCTGTTTTTCTAAAGCCAGAAAATATTTCGTTGGTTTCTCTCCTTTCTCTTGCCAATTTGACTTTGCCCTTATCATAATTCCTTCTGTTTTGACTTTATTAATTTCTAATTGCCTAAGTTTGAGTTCATTTATCTCTTTAATGATTTCTTCTTTTTCTTTGTCCTGAGTTTTTTCATCTAATAATATTTCAAAATTTTCAAGTTTTTTATTTATTTCCTTTTCTTCTTTCAACCTTTCACGTTTTTTGATAGAGGAATATTTTATGGTTGAACCCCGGATGTTACACAGGAGTACTTAAAAAAATAGTTGATCATTAATAATAATAACAAGTGTTTTCCTCCTTCGGTATCAGCTCTACTGTATTCCTCAAGAGTGTCTTTTATAATTTTCTTAACTTTACTTACATATTCTGGATCATGTAAAAGACTATTGTTAAATTTCCAAAAACCACGCCCCCTTTCAAGTTTTGTGAACTGGAGTTCTAAAGTTATCAGAGAATGGTCGGATCTATAACTTGTCAGTATATCTGATAATAATACGGATTTCTCAAGATTTCTGTTGACCAAAAAGAAGTCTAATCTAGCTTGTTTCAGGGGTTTAGATTTTCTCCAGGTATATCGTTTTATTGCAATGTTAGCTTCACGCCAGGGTTCATAAAGACAAGTCTATAACAACATCTCTTGCTTTCGGATTATTTATGTGCTTATAGTTCACAATCAAGCCTATTTATCAAAGTCTTGATAAGTGTGTAAAAATCTGGTGAATCCACGTTTGGGCCATATATATTTGTTAAAGTAAATATTTCATCACTGGATTTAATTTTGAGAATCAAGTAATTTCCGTTTTCATTGTCGCATATTTCATCTAATATCTGGTAGTTAAAATTATTTTGAAACATAATTGCAACCCCCCTTGATTGACTGCTAAAGGAACTAAACCTTATTTCTGACCCCCATTCTGTTTTTATTTTGTGCTCTATATCCTTTGAGAAATGAGTATCCTGTATACAATAAATGTTTCCGCTGCTCTCTTTCAAATTTCTAAAAACATCTCTTCTCTTTTTTTCATTATTCAACCCTTGACAGTTTGAACACAATATCTTTACTTTATCTACCATTGTAAAGTAAATTTTAATTTCTTCCATGGAATCCTACATAGCTCTTGTGGGATATTATGACCCAATTTACTCATGTAAACATTGCATGAAAGTGGTAAACAAAGTGATTTTATAAGTGTAAAACAAGAATAAGAACAGAAAAATAACATTCCTTCCGACATCAACTATGTTGAGAACAACACTGGCCTTTTAGCCAACCCACAGTATATTATATATCTGAGTCTTTCTTGATGTGACACTTTCAAGCATTGAGGCGCATCAATATCATCAAGGTAGACACACACATGTGGCAGGTCGCTGAGGAGACATTCCGTTGTCCGCTGGAAGATTGCAGGAGCTGCTGACACCCCAAAAGGCAAACGCTGATACTCGTAGAGACTTTTATGGGTGTTAATTGTGGTGAGTTTCTTGGAATCATCATCCAACACTAGCTGCTGATAGGCATTACTCATGTCCAACTTTGTAAACTTCTGACTTCTGAGAGTGATGCAAATAAGTCCTCTATCCTGGGTATAGGGTAACAATCTGGTTTAGCTACCTGGCTGACTGTTAGTTTGTAGTCTCCAGATATGCGAACTGAAGACTGATCCGACTTCAACACTAGTACGATGGGTGCAGCCCACTCTGAGTACTGTACAGGTTTGATCACGCCCTGTTGTTCTAAACGATTAAGTTCATTCGCAACCTTGTCCCTCAAGGCATATGCCATGTTCCTGTGCTTGTAGAAGCGTGGTTGTGAAGGAATAGATATGTTTATCTTCACCTTCGTGTCTTTCAGTTCACCATGTTCCTCCTTGAAAACCTCGGGATGCGAGTTGAGGATACCCTGCACATCATCACAATCCACTCTGAGGATATTTCCCCAGTCTAGACGAACATGTCGTAAGTGTCCTCATTTATACCTGAAAATGTTGCACCTGTGTCAAGTTCCATGCTCAATGGCTGACCATTAAGTGACAAGTCAACGAACATTGGTGGTTCCTTCTCTATCCTCCCCACAATAGGTGCAGAGCAAGTCTCCATTTTGTAAATGTCATACACTTCACTTTCATTTTCCAAATCATTATCATCAGGAGTGACCTGATTTGTCGATGAACGCTTATACTGACCCCGACTTCGAACTTGACCTTCAGATCGATGTGAGCCGCGCCCACGGTGAGAACCTTAATTATTCTGTGGCTGATGACACATCTTTCCTAAGTGACCAATCTTACCAAAGTTGTAGCACTTTGCATTGCGAAAATGACAGTCCGGAGATTTATGGTTCCGTAAACCACATCTGTCACATGGTAGGTAGACAGGAGCATGTTGAGATGATGACATGTTGTGCATGTTACCCCCTGTAGATGCTGAAACACTTGAAGCATCAACTTTAATATCTTCTACATTCTTTGCTGTCAATTCCATTGATCGTGCTAGTGTATAAGCCTTCTTGTAATCAAGAATTTTCTCTCCTAATAATCTTCTCTGAATTGCATCATTATTAATGCCACAAACCAATCTGTCTCTAAGTGAATAATCAAGAGTAGCACCAAAATCACATGTAATTGCCAATTTGCGCAACTCTGAAGCATACGCTGCAACACTTTTCTATCCCTTTTATGGAATCTAAGTCTTTCAACTATCACTGATGGCGTTGGGTGTTGATGACCGTGCATGAGTTTCACTATGTCCACAAACCTCATTGCGTTAGGTTTCGTAGGAGCACACAAATTCCGGAGAAGTGTGTCTTACACATTTCACTAAGTAGAATAGCCCGTTTCATACCATTGTCATCATCCTTGACACCTCTAGCCGTAAAGAACAGCTCTAACCTTTCAATATAAATGTCCCAGCTGTCAGTTTCTGGATTGAAATCGCCAATCTTCCAGTGGGCAGACGACGCCATGTTGCTTATGGAGCGAGCTAAACACGACGGACGTTAATCACCAAAAATGTTCACAATGACACTAAGACATCCAGTTTTACCTAGTCGCCAAATTATGTGATGACTTTGGCACATCACAAACACTAATTCATGTTCCTGAGAATAAGCGTATTCATTCTGGTCTGTGGTTTTACATGTGGCTAGTGTAGTAGTAGCCTATAGCGCAGACTGTGCTGCCTACACAAGGATCGACATTTCACTCACAAACTTGAATTAAAAACATGATAGTTATGCTTGTCGTTTTCTGCCGTTTATTTCAGTCAGCCATCTTTTTCAACAACAAAATCAATGACGTCATCAAAGTTAGTGCACAAAACATATAGAATACAACTTATTAATGTATTGATTCTAGCACAATGAAGTTGTCTGTCGACACCAAAAGTATTATTATAGTTTTACACAATCCAGAGATTATTTTCTTGTTCATCAAAAGATTATGAATAAATGTTACATAAACAAATAGATTAACATAATTGATTACCAAATATTTTATAAATTCTTACAGGTTTTGGATGTTACAAAATCAATGAAGCACTCATAAAATATACGAGAATGGTAGAGATATCCCCTATATATTACACTAGGTACAATCGGCAGCCATGCGGTCTGTTAGCTCTTAACAGAAGCACACTTCCGGTGTTACACGCGAGCACTCGTTAATGCATACACATGGAATGTATGATCGAGGTATGTGGTTCTACATTACCAATACGCTACAGTAACATTTGTTACACATCGAGCACATTTTCGGCTAGAAATAGCGGATCACGATACACGATGTTACAATTTTGCTATTTATAGTAACATTCACAAAGCATGACATTCATCTCAAATTTTACACATTGTCATCTGACAAAGCCGACTTCCGGTTGTGTGTAAACAGTTGTAATCATGTAGTAAACAAGTCAGCTTTCAACGCCTCTCTGTATCAAGTTAGTTGTTTCAAACTGAGCATTCCGTAACTGCCAAAATGACTAGAGTTGATTCATCCGTGTAAAGCGATATTTGATTGGACAAATGTAAGGACGCTACCTGTGTTATAAACTATCACCGCCAGGGGATTATGTGAGAATAGTGAAATATAGCCTGTATATATACGTAACAGATGTTACGATAGGAACTCTGGAAAAAGTAATGCGATGGGATAGAAAAGTCAAACTTATATACACATATTCATTTGCTCGTCTGAAAGAAAGACGTAACGAACAAAGCCTAAATGAGTATCAAGCATGAGAAAATGCTATAAGCCTACTTTACGCCCAAATAATACACCTTGGCGTCCCCTCTTGGTGAAGTTATAAAGTATGTTCAGTGATAACAATGTTTACGTTCAGAAGTATTCAGGCGGTTCGTCTCGAGCCCTGGCGTCCTTATTAACTTCGTTCATCCCGAAACCTGTAAACAAATTAAAAAGTCTTATGAAAGTTATATTGATATATTGTCTGTAGCATACAATACACCATTTCAATTACACCATTTCAAACGAAGTGTTTAAAATATTTACATAGTGATGTAAAATGGTGTTCTGTTTGAAACCAATCTATTAAATACTAAGTTAATGTTGCAATACCAAGGATCAATTTGCAAGTGAAGGGAGAAACTGAGATACACGTGTCCATACACAGGAAATTGAGGATAATCAATATCTCAATGTAAACACCCCTCTATACCAATAGGCTAAAGGAACGACACCCGCCATGTTGGACTCGTTTTCAAAACTCCCGACTCGACTACATTCATGGCATGACATTCATCTCAAATTTTACACATTGTCATCTGAAATAACTTAACTTATTATTCAGGATATCATACAATCTCTATGTAATAGATAGAGGACGAGTAGCAGTACATTATCGGGATATAAATGTACGGGTTTGAGAGGGTTGGGCGAGGCGTCAGCCGAGCCTAACCCTCTCAAACCCGTACATTTATATCCCGATACTGTACTGCTGCGAGGTCTCTATCTATCTTAGAGCACAGTCAAATGCTTGAGTCGTCAAGAAAATGTCTTAAAATGAATATATTTCAAATGAATTGTCAACAAATTTGGGAAACATTCTCTCGAACACAACATGAAAAACATTGGCATTTCTCATGTTAATATGCAAATGTTAGGGACATTGACGTCATCATCAGCACTGTGAGCACTGATTTTGTTAAATTGTCCGAGGTGCATGAAGCGTACATTTTATATAAAGCGTACGAGTCGTGCTACAGCATAAGCGTCGTGCTTGAATCACGAACATGCATGATTTAAGCACGTTTTTATTCAGCAACATTGAGCAGTAATACATTTCATTGCCTATAAAGACTGGTGTTTTTTAGAATGAATCAGTTCACACAATGGCTTCATCATGGACATTCCAAGGACAAGTACACTATTCATTCAGGAAAGGTAACTTTACTTTTTTACTCCTTACTTTTTAAAGTGTATATTTTTAAAATTCAAAGTAAATTACATAAATTGATTTATTTAATAAAAGTTATTGTCTTATGTATTTCAAATATTTTTGTTTGTTTGTTGAGCTGTATTTATCAATATGCGAGTTGTAATATCTATTGTTGCATATGTTATTGTGCATCCCGTCTATATTGCACATGAATTATTTCAGGTTACTGCAGCAACGAAATTATACTCGAACTGTCTATGGAAAAGAATGTAACGTCGTACTGGACATCGCTCGGACGCTATGTGACGATACAGGGGTTTCATTGCAGCCTCCATCCTCTAACACCCCAAAAAGGTACTTTTATATCACTTTCTTCTCATTTTTTATGTCGTCCATATAACGTCTGAATATTTTTTTTAATATCGTGGTTGAAAATATATCAAACATTGGTAACATGGTTTGATGCTTGTCGTTGTTTCACTTACTCATGATATAAATGAAATACACTTGAAAATTCCCAATTGATCTCACATTACTTGCTTTAGTAACATGATTTTATTCTTCTTTTAGGAAAATCAAGCTCCTTAACATAGAAGACCCCATCGACGGAAGCGACTTTTTCCTTCCGGAAAGGGAACACAGCATATCATTTGTCAATGTAATTAGTGTTTAATTGTGTATTATCCACATAAATAAAACAATCAGTTATTGTTTGTTGTTTTTATGGAAGTCTGTGAACCAGTTTTATGAGCATGACACCCGAACGCAACCAGACAACCGTACATCTATCGGGATATAAATGTACTCCACGTGACCACAATACAATCATATGATTGGACGAAAGCATTTGACTGTGCTCTAAACTTCTTTAGCAAGTCTAATTACTGGCTACACTTCCAAAGCCTAGCGAAATTATAAGCTTGGCATTGACTGAGACAAATTTTATATATCGAAGACACAATTAAGTCTACTTATACCAGTAGCAATGTTTGTGAAAACTACGACCTTAGGGCCATTCGTACATCCGGTAGAACTTCCTCTCTCCTGATCACATCTTGACCTGATATGCAAGTATAACATTAACCCTCCTATTGTTAAGACGCATATCTTATCAGGCAAAGGATAATGAAGGGTACAGTAAGTAGAAATGGTGGCAATATGATTGCAATTTCCTACCATCCTACAGCATCATCCGAAACATCTTTGAACTGTGTGGCTGGGGCATGGCAACCGTGGTCCGTTCATTAGTGGTACTAAGTCTAACCTTAGTTATATATAGAGCCATCGAGTATGTAGTGTTTAAATACAGAAATATTTTTTTGAAAACATACTTGATATCAATCGCTAGAGAAAGCTTTTATCTACCACATGACATATGTTCATATCACGACAATCCAATTACATTTGGTTTCACGTAGTCACATTAACGATTAAAACGCGTCAGTCGAATCTGACGTCATAATATAAAAAGAACTTCCCTTTATTTTAAAACGTAGTACACAGCAACATGCGACTACAATGCATGCGGGCGTGTCTATTTCAAAAGTCTCCATAGCAACCCACGTGAATTTCGCTTTTCTCCTGCAAGTAACCCGTGTCACATAACTGAATGTGACGATTGTCATATCAACATGTTTCTAAATGTCATGTTAATACACACATTATTGACATTTTACATGATATGTATATTGTGACAATACCATCAAACTATGACAAATATATTACATATATATTCTCATTGGTTATAAAATGCAAGTATAATACATGTACCTCATTTGGTAAAAAATCGTATTTCAATATCGGTAAAAAGAACAAATTTGAACTAGGATTGACGCGTCAATGCTTAGGTCTTCAAGACTTCTGCTTGACCTTGAACTCCATGTTGGACTGTCGGTTATTCATCAGTTTCTCTGCTTCAAAATGAGCTATCAAACATGTCTCTATCTTCAGTAGTTTTTTTACAAAACAAATCCAAAGACAATGACCCTCTGAAAATGGAACAATCGCTTATTAATGGACCCCTACATGGTCTTTCTCAAGATTAAGACAAAATGGTTAATACTAAGGTGTAACAAAGGAAATGTTGTGCTTTAATTTCCACTTTAGCAGATGTAATCATCATTAAGATTGCATACATAATTAATGCGTTATGTTCTTCTGAATATTCAAGAAAATATTCAAAAATGCTTAAATTTGGACCCACAGACAACGTTTGCGATGTTGGGAGATTAACTGTCGACTTTTTAATAGGATGGGGAAAACAGAAACGTTATTGTTCTTTAAATTTGGCATGCGCAGGTTTTGGTAAAATTTCAATAGCATAATAAGTTAAGCAGTTATGACCCTTTAAACTATGCTGAAAATGGCTATTTTCGATAAATTACAATCTTCTATGACTTGTCACATATAAACTATATTGTCCTTCATTAATGACGTTTCCACATCAAAGTGAGCTATTAAAATCCTCCTATCTTCATTTGTTCATGATCAATAATTCTCCAAAGGACATACCCCTCGAAAATGCTCAAAATCACAAAATTGTACTTTTTTGGGAATATGTCAAAATTGTGCCGAAACTATCAGTTTTTATATGATAATGATATGTTATGGATTTGTTAAGCTCTTTATTAGAAAAAGAGTGCATTAAGTAACTTTAACATATGTCAATTCGTAACAGAGTTATGCCGCCTTTAAACATGCAGCCGAAAAACACCTTCTTGAAAAAGGTCAATATTCAAATGCAAATTGTGTTCAGAACTTCAGATTACTTTTTTCTAAATTGACTACGCTTTCAGATGAGCTATCACACATGGCTGTATCGATGGGGAATGTTGTTGCGTACATTTTGGTGAAAGTTTTGTGAAATTATCTTGCTTAGTTTTTGAGCTATTGAGGTTTGAAGTTTTTTTCTTCTAAGGTGATAACTCCGGAACAAGGTAAAAATTAAAAAGTCGGGCTCCATACAGAGCGAGATCTTAACACGGTCTAGCATCCCTGCAATTTTCATCGCTTCAGCCGTTAGTTCAGAATCCGTTGGACAAAATCGGTACAAATAATAATAAAAATCTGGATAAAACAATAGGTATTCAGACTTTCGTCTTGAAGACCTAATGAAATGGCAAATAAATAAAAGCCAAAAATTATAGATTTTAATCTACTTAAGTAAACTTTGTTTTTCTTTCGTTTATTAAATTGTGTTGGCTCTTTAAAGGCACTGTAGCAGGTTCTGATATCTGAAATACAGTGCTCTCACAAAAAGGGAAATAAGTGTTATCAATGGCTAAATAAATCTCCTAAATCAATAAAAGTTCTGAAGCGAATGTGCATGGTTCGGTTATTTACCACATTAATGTGTTCGCAAAGAATCGCTTTAAAATTGCCGCTCGAATGTAGTTCAAGTGATGTGACTGATGTAACAATACCTACATGTAAACACTCAAAGTAGAACTTTAAATATGGTGGAATGGTCAACCATTTTTCTGCCTGAACTATTAAAATCTCATATGACCTACAAATCTACTTTTCACACTGACGAGTATCACAAAACTGTCACTTAATACGTCGCACCATTTTCTACCAATACTGACAACCGTGTAATGAGATTTATAACCCTCTAATGTAACATATATTCTATAAACTTTAATATTAAATGACAACTTTTAGAAAATATAATATGCAAAATATAGTCACAAGTGACAGGATTCAGCGAATAAATGCTTAATCATGTCCTATATCAGCGTTACAAGAAGAACGGTAAATACTAAAGGCGTTGAGCTAAGGCAGCCTCTATCTGTCCAGCATGTAAACGAAAGTACGATTTACCCCCTTTGTTTACAGTACAAAATGAAAGTCGCAATTGATCAAGATCATAGTTCATTGGTTATGTTTATAATCAAACTATTTATGATTTCCCCATTTAGATTTCCCATCCTCACAACGGTCTATGGTTTTGCATTGTTGAACTATGACAGAACAAAGACTTCGCTACAGTCGTGGCTATTGTCAATTTAGAAGGACGACAGAAACTGTTCAAATGAACACTTTTATACTAATTTCAATTTTCCTATTTAGGAAAATGTTTTGTCTGTCTGATGAGGTATTAAACAACATTAAACATGTAATGGTTATTAAGCTATGAATTTACCAAAACTCGCCAAAACACGATTTTTGATATGTTTAGCAATTGTAAGCTTAATTGTTGCCAGGATTGACTGTACGCGAGTGATTTTTATTATTGTTTATTGAGACCTTAGTCCAATCCTACTCTTTTGGAAAAATCTCCACATTCGATTGGTAGGTTCATGAGTTATGTCCCCTTGAAGTTTGCGTTTTTGAAAAAATCATCATATTTCAAATACACATTGTGCAAAAAGTATAACGAATTTGCGAATTCTGTGAGATCATGTTTGTGTGCAATGCTTCAGCTACATTATGTGAAAATATGAGCTTTCTAATGCTGGTATCTTCAGAGGAGAAGATTGTCAAAGGTGCATGGGGTCGGGAAATTTGGAAAAGTGTTTAAAATCAAAATGGCGTCGAAACCACGTGACCTACGACTTTGTCATGATTTACTTTTCTGTTTGCATTGTCAATGCGTATCATTTAAAAAAAGTCTCTAGCTGCATTTTGAAAATTTTGCCCATGTTAAAATCGAAATTTAGAATCGAACTGGACCTTTAATGATTGGGCGGATTGGGCCAAAAAGAAGCGCCATGAATCCTTAAAAAAGTGCTACAGCGCCTTTAAAGTTGGTTGGTTGGTTTGAATTTACAAACGTGCTTTCGAGTATGGTTGAAGTGCACTCTCGATCTCGATCTAGGGTTGTCAGTACTTAGTGACCTTACGCCTATAGGTTATTACCATCCATGCTCGTCATAAATAATCGACTCGGGTAACCTTGGCTTGTTATTGTTTGTGGACTAGATCATAACTCAATAATATTTTGGTAAATCACTTGTCCAGTTTGCATTTTACAGTTCCATCTTTTATCTGCATCGGCTGTTTCTCGCTGTTCGTCTTATCCTTTAACTATTTAATATATGGAATTAAGGGGAAATAATGTTTTTATGGGGTAAGAATGATTCTAAATTGATCTGTAGTATATGAATGATCAATAAAGGCGATGTAAGTGACTCTAAAATGACAACGAGTGAAAGTTTTGTTATCAGAATTATCGTTGTGGCATTGCAGTTCATCCTAAGGGTCCATCAAATTTACATTAAAATCTTTGGCTGGAAACCTGAACTTGTTCCGAAACTTAAATATCAGCTCTCAGAAACACACAATTAATATGTTACAGCTGAATATGGGTTAACCGCTTGTCAGTTCCTTTCGACGTCAAGTCACTTGAGTAAAACTTGTTGCAATACTGAGTTACGCTTCTCCATGTCTATGTCTGATTAATGTGTGCCAAACATCACCACTAGGTTTCGCTTGTTGGATAGCAATCGGAACTGGATCAGAGGTTTACAGCCATTGTTGCCCCTTTTGACGTGGCTGGATCTTATTGGTGATATCTGTTTCATCTGTCTGCACTGTGCAGGCTTACATCCCAAACAGCCTTCCAATCTGTGGAGCAGTTCCGTTTCAAAATGAAGACATGCTACAGAATTTGGATTATCTTGAGCTGTGTTGTGTTTGTAATATGTGCCGACACATTTCGAGGAAGAACCGTCTTAGAGAAGCTCAGTATTCTTGGAGAGGACATTGAATCTATGAATAATAAGATATTTAGAATGGAAAGAAGTCGAAAAACCGATTTAAGAATCTTTGAGCACGACATCAATCTCAGGATTAAGGAAATGGTGTCCGACGTTTTGTCCGATGTGATTCTGGACAAAGTGAAGACAGGGGAGGTAAGCGGTGTTGTTACAGACGGCGTGAATTCCCTCATTGAAACACAGCAGCAACAGATACATCTACTCAAGACCCAAGTCGCCGGTGTAGTGAGAGATAAGTACCCTGTGAAAACAGTTCCTCGGAAGGCTGACAACTCACCAGCAAAAAACAAACGATTATTTAGGAAGGTAAATAAAATACAGAATCAGTTCAAAGAACTCAAAGACGAAATTGTACATTTAAACCTGAAAATAATTGACTTGGAGAAGCAATTGAAAAGACGTGAGCGCGAGGGAAGAGTGGAAGCGTCGCCTACAATAGTACCTAAAGAATACACCCCTGTTGAAACCTCAAAACAGACACCCACAGTTCAACCTAGAGCGACCAAAGGTTAGTTTAATGTATAGTATTAGCCATTGTAATGTTTTGGGGTTTGTAATTGTATGAAAACGTCCTAAACTGGCAAGTGTGTAACTACCGGTATTCGAATCGAATTTGAAATCAATACACTACCATTGGTTGAATTTCCCTTTTGATATTTTCAATCCAATCAGGTTATCCTATTTTCTTCCGACAGAGTTTACTCCCTTCAGATTTTCTATCCTAACCTCTGTTCTACTGTAAGGCATTTCTCGGATAGAAATGGAGTGTCCCGATTGGTTGCATACGAATATAGTTGTGCAATCAGCGACGCCGTTGTAAAGGTGACACGTAGTAATGCTATTCTTGGAAATAGAAACGAAACATGAAAGTTTTCCCTCGAAATGTACTTTCTGATTTTGTGAAAACAATCGATCATAAACGTGCAGATACAAAAGAGCAAATCAGAGACACAAAAAAAAAAACGAAAAAAGTTTATTTTTGTTACTTACATCAGGCATATTCGAAAGGCTTAAAGCTCATTAGCAGGACCCTAAAAAAAATTAATAACTAGGTCGCTGTAACCGACGCACAAGGTCGATGTAAAGTTTGATTTAATGGGATAAAATGTAGGGATATTATATGTTGTATTCTTTTTTTGCTGCAAGGGGGTTTTGTTTTGGAAACGAGAAATTCGCCATAGTAACAGAGGTTAGGATAGAAAACCTGAAGGTAGTAAACAGCAGGAACTCCATATCGTAATAGAAGATAAAACGTAGTTAAAAAAACAACCTACACCTTACATCAAATAGAGTTGGTATAGGGTGTACGTTTCATCTAGGTTTTAATTAAGATATCGGCGAGTTTCTGTGGAGCACACTCTGTGGGGAGAGAATGAGGTTATCCAAGTGTATACATTATGCAACATTTCCTCAACAGAAATACTCTATATATACTTAACCATGGAGAAAGAGAAACTGAATTCTTACAATCGATGATTAGTTTCATAGTGTTCATAGGCGCCTAAATTTACACGTATACATACCTAGGTACGTACCTATATATATAAACATATAAAGAAGGTGATACACTGCGGTACACATCCGGCTGATCCAATTTTCTAATCCCGGTCCTATGGCCTGCTCCAAGATGGCGGACAGTGTCTCGCCTTCTTTGTATGTTATAGGTAGGTATGCGTATTTGTATATTTAGGGTCTGTCGCCTATGATTGTGTTTTATTACGAAAGGATGTTTTTTTTCCAGCAAAAAGTAGACGTGGGATGACAGATCATTCGTTTTGCCAGGGCAAATCAGTCATCATGAACTGCCGCAGTAGGGGTGAATCAACCGATGTAAGAAACTACACGTATATTTTGAATAACAAATACAGGGCCACTTCATCCTACATGTATGGGCTTAGCCCATCCTCGATAATCCAGGGTATACGTTCCGATAAATCTACACTATATAGTCAGAACGTATACTCTGGATTATCGAAGAATGGACTAAGCCAAGCAGACTTTTTTTTAAAAAAAGGATAATAATTAACTTGGCCTATTTGCGAACATCCAAAATCATTATATAGATATATGTCTCTTCATGTCTGTTTAAAAAAAATTTGGAAAGAAATCCTTAAAATTAATTTTAATGTATTTGGAATAATAGAATAAAGCATAAAGGAGTGTTTTTATATAAAAAGAAACGGTTTCTTCATCCACAGACCTCCTGGCAGAAAGATGGTGGAATGCTCACGTATGGGACGAGGTTGTGGTTTCCTTCCGGGGGTCGAATCTCGCTTATCCACGACTATACTCACGAGTGGGACCTCGAGATCAGAGCTCTGCGAGTGACTGACAGCGGAGAGTATGCGTGTAGGTCAAAGTCCAACATATTACAGAGACACAATCTGACGGTCAGGGAGTGTAAGGACTAAAGTGGGAGTGTAACAAGCTCTGTTGTACCAAAGGCCCGATAAGATACACGTATCTGCGTTCGCATGGATCAGATAAACGGCTAAACATGAAATCAGTGAGGCAAAACTTCCTCGTTATACGAATCAAGATTGATTTTGCATGCGGGGACGAAATTGTCAAACACTCTTTCAGTTCTACGTACCCGATCTTTACATCTCGAATAGCATTAGCTATCTGTATTGAAGAGAAGATTTTCGATTTTTTCCAAATGAGTCATCGTTAATATCCATGTTCGGGGTACAATGTTTAAAGGGACACTGCGTCGAGGATAAAAATGAGATCACTTGTATCTGCTTATGTTGTTTAACGTGTCTTCTATTGAGTTCCGCTTCACTTCACTGTCTACATGCAGTAGTTTTACCACTAATTACTTTAATTGTATGAAATTGGGGGTCTGTGACGCATTATGAGACACGTTAATCAGCATAGTATAGATAAATCTGATCTCATATTTATCCTCGACGCGGTGTCCCTTTAAGGTTACTATCACGCCATTGTACAGTTCGTATCATTTATAATGCAGTTAAAGGGTTACTTGTCTCACAAATACACTTTGTATAATCTTGAACGTGATGAAATACTCAGTTTTTGACATTTTGCATTTTACTCCACAATTTAAAATTGGATGAGGGAAATACCCCTGTTTCAAAATAATTATCTGGAGCCCTGAATAGATCTGACGAGACCAATAGTCGTCAAACTGTCTCATATTAATTACAGTTACTGAACAAAAGTTTGCTTAATTTTGTTGGATTCCATGCATGTAAAACTGTTTTTGAACATGGTATCTCTCATAGATAACCGAAAGATTCAAGAAATTCACTTTTGAAACATTATGCATGTAACATTGACTAATGACAATTTTAGCTCATGAAAATGACCATAACCATGCATGTGAATATTCAGTCTGATAAAAATGGACTGTTTTCCGAGGAATACAAGTTGCAAAATAGTACCCTTATCGCGATACGGACCCATATCGTTCCGAGGTTTCCTCGCAAAACCACCTGACAACAGCCAGTTCAGTTAACCAATCACAAGACCTCCAACAAAAGCTTTCGGTGCGAGAAACTAAAGGCAGATAACTCCAAACAGCTACCATTTTGTCTGTTCCGAATGTGTTTTTAACGGCGACCGTTTGAAAAAGTTGATGTGATTGGTCAGCTATTTGACTAGACAAGCGCCAGGGTGTCTGCAGACCTTGTGGCGAGGCATCTCTAGAACAACTTCGTATCCCGATATGACTTATTTTGCAGATTTAATTCCTCGGAACAGTGTCGATTTTAATCAGACTGTGTGAATACATTTCACATAAATAAATCTCTAAAATGTTTGTGATATGAAAGTTTTATTTTTGAGGATAAATATATTGATGTACATGCAATGCTATAGGCAATAAATAATTCAAACAACACAGTCCTATCTGCATGTTAAACCACAAATCGTTTATATATTTGTAACGGCAGATAAATCACCTCAGACAGAGGGGCAATGGGGCATTGTCTGAGGAAACATTCCAAAAGAAATATAGACAAGTAGTTATACTTTTCATGAAATCAAATTATCTCCCTCGAATAAAAGCAAAACATGTAATTGAGAAATGATTTCAAAATACTTTACAAACTTTGATCAAATTCGTGAATCTCAATATTCAAACATGTCTTCGAATCATACATATCTTGTGTTAATTGGAAGAAATATCTCGAATGTTATTTATAAACACTAGATGGTGTTCATGACGATGTAACAATATCTTTATTAAATTTGTAGAAAAGTTTTATAAACACTGATATTGTTTTTAAAACCAAATATTACATATCCAAATCGTAGAGCAACGTTTCAAAGAAACACTTTTATTGTTTTTGACACCAAATAAAATACATATCTAAAATACGTTTTGGGGAAGTTTCAAAAGCACTGCTATTTATTCACACCCAATATTACACATCTTAAGCACATTTTGGGAAAACTTCAAAAGCACTGTTTTTGTTGACACCCAATATTAATTACATGTATATCTTAATCACGTTTGGAGGAAAGCTCCAAAACCACTGGGTTTTTTTTTTACAACCGATTGTTATGCATATCTTAATCATGTTATTGTTATTTACACAAAATATTACATATCTTAAATCACATTTTGGTTTCAAAAGCACTGTTATTGTTTTTGACATCAATCATTATACATATCTTTATCACATTTGAAGAACAAATTCCAAAAGCAAAGTAAAACCATCTACATAACAACATAAAATTTACGTTTTGATAAAAGTTTCAAAAACAATATTACATATCTTTATCAAATTTTGAGAAAAGTTTTTAAAAATTGTTATTGTTTTGGACACAAATATTACAAATCTTAATCAAAATTTTGGTAGTTTCAAAAACACTGTCATTGTTTTTGACACCAATATTACATATCTTAATTACGTTTAGCGAAGTTAAAAAAGCACTGATATTGTTCAACCATCTCGTCCACCTACACATCCTAGGAGTCCTCTCCTCACGCTGGAGACAGCGGACCGGACTCTGGAGACAGCGGACCGGACTCTGTCCACGAACCTCCTCAGGGTTTTCTTCTGTGACTTGATGCAGACAGGAGTGACTTCAAGAGCTGGCTGAAGTGTATCGGTCTTGCTGGTGATTGACCTGACTGCCTCGGTTGTGGTAATGCTAGACTGCAGTGCATCTGTCTTGCTAATGGCTGGCTGCAGTGCATCTGTCTTGCTATTGGCTGGCTGCATTGCATCTGTCTTGCTTGTGACTGGCTGCAGTGCATCTGTCTTGCTTGTGACTGGCTGCAGTGCATCTGCCTTGCTAATGGCCGGCTGCAGTGCATCTGTCTCGCTAGTGGCTGGCTGCAGTGCATCTGTCTTGCTAGTGGCTGGCTGCAGTGCATCTGTCTTGCTAATGGCCGGCTGCAGTGCATCTGTCTTGCTTGTGGCTGATTGCAGTGCATCTGTCTTGATATTGGCTGGCTGCAGTGCATCTGTCTTGCTTGTGACTGGCTGCAGTGCATCTGTCTTGCTATTGGCTGGCTGCAGTGCATCTGTCTTGCTTGTGACTGGCTGCAGTGCATCTGTCTTGCTTATGGCTGGCTGCAGTGCATCTGTCTTGCTTGTGACTGGCTGCAGTGCATATGTCTTGCTTGTGACTGGCTGCAGTGCATCTGTCTTGCTTATGACTGGCTGCAGTGCATCTGTCTTTCTAGTGTCTGGCTGCAGTGCATCTGTCTTGCTAGTGGCTGGCTGCAGTGCATCTGTCCTGCTAATGGCCGGCTGCAGTGCATCTGTCTTGCTTGTGGCTGATTGCAGTGCATCTGTCTTGATATTGGCTGGCTGCAGTGCATCTGTCTTGCTAATGGCTGGCTGCAGTGCATCTGTCTTGCTTATGGCTGGCTGCAGTGCATCTGTCTTGCTAGTGTCTGGCTGCAGTGCATCTGTCTTGCTATTGGCTGGCTGCAGTGCATCTGTCTTGCTTATGGCTGGCTGCAGTGCATCTGTCTTGCTAGTGTCTGGCTGCAGTGCATCTGTCTTGCTAATGGCTGACTGCAGTGCATCTGTCTTGCTTATGGCTGGCTGCAGTGCATCTGTCTTGCTAATGGCTGGCTGCAGTGCATCTGTCTTGCTAATGGCTGGCTGCAGTGCATATGTCTTGCTTGTGACTGGCTGCAGTGCATCTGTCTTGCTTGTGACTGGCTGCAGTGCATCTGTCTTGCTTATGGCTGGCTGCAGTGCATCTGTCTTGCTAGTGTCTGGCTGCAGTGCATCTGTCTTGCTAATGGCTGGCTGCAGTGCATCTGTCTTGCTTATGGCTGGCTGAAGTGCATCTGTCTTGCTAATGGCTGGCTGCAGTGCATCTGTCTTGCTAGTGTCTGGCTGCAGTGCATCTTTCTTGCTTATGGCTGGCTGCAGTGCATCTGTCTTGCTTATGGCTGGCTGCAGTGCATCTGTCTTGCTAATGGCTGGCTGCAGTGCATCTGTCTTGCTAATGGCTGGCTGCAGTGCCTGGTTTGTGCTGCCCATATTTGCATTATGGACGTTCTGGTCCGCCTTATGTTGAATGACACACCCGACAGCCGATGTGACCATTTTTTCCACAAGCCCTCGTCTGCATACTTCAAACTCTATCTGTTCACATGTAAGCTCAATTTCAATGACGTCATCAAAGATGTCATCGTGTGCTGACGTCAGAGCGTCAAGCTCCCGGGTTACAGTGCATACAGTTAGCGCCACCAGCCCGTCACTGATAGTGAGGTCATGAATGACGTCATTCTCCAGCTGGCTATTGTCGAGGTGGAGGGATGGGTGTATATATAAGGACCCCTCTTCAAGCATGTATTCGATGCGCTCAGCCAATGATATTTGATCTCTCATGATGTGCTGGACGATGTCGTCTGCTTCCTGCACGAATATCATGAACATGACCTCAATCTCGGTGATCCAATTGCTGAAGGATGTATCGAGGACATCAAGTTCACACTCAACCAAACTCAACACATCGCGCTGTGAGTCTCGCTCAAACTGGTTCATCTCTAATTGACGGTCTATAAGTTGACTCATCCAATCGTCCAGCTCATCGTCTGACTCTGTAAGGAGTACTTTCTCTGAATTCCTAGTGGAAGCGTTCATTTCCTCGATACAGCTTCTGTCCAATGAACAGTCCTCACTTTCTCCACCATCAGTTTTTATGAGTTCTGTGTCTGGCGAAATCTTCCACGAAGATCTCTCTCTGCTTTGAGACATTGCTGTTGACATCGTTCTGAAATGTTACAGATAGTCAAATATTGAGAAAAAAGAATATTCATAATAGTGATTAAGTGGTGACTAAATGATTTAATCACTGGTACAATATTGCATGACAATGTAAACAAGATGTGTTTGTTAAACACGGATGCCCCTGGATATATGCTATCAGCCATCACAAGGTATGCACATGTCAAGTATGAAAGACCTAGCTCTGAGCAATTCAAAGTTGGACAGGTGAGAAACAATATACATACAAAGGGTGTATATTCGTATGTGTCCTTTGGAATCAAGAGAGTTAATACTAGAATTTACAAGTAAACAATTCTCTTCGCACAGAGTTTACTCCCTTCAGATTTGCTATCCTAACCTCTGTTCTATTATGAGGAATTTCTCGGTTGTACATGAATAGTCCTGATTGGTTGCTTTTGAATCTGGTTGTGCAATCATAGACGCCGTTGCAAAGGTGAAAGTTTCCAATGACAAGCCATAATCCTATTTTCGGAAATAGAAACATACGATCGACGTTTTCATATCGAAATATGATATTTAATTTTGTGAAAACAATTGACCATAATCATGCTGATAAATAAAAAAAAGAGAGACAAAAGCCGGAAATTGTTTATGTGTGTTATTTACATCAAACATGTTTGAAGGTCATGTGCTAATTAGCAAGATCATTGAGAGTAAAATGCTAAGATCTTTTAAGTAACTCGTTTAACATATTCACTGAAAGATGAAGATTTGTATTTACATGTTTATGTATTTACACAAGACATATTCGATGGACATATATGCTAATAAGAAAACCCTGTCAAAGGCTTAGAATTTTTAGAATAACTCTGTCGACAATATAGCCCTTGTAAAATGTGATTTCATTTGATAAAAAGCAGGGATATATGTAATATCCGCTTTTGCTGTTAGGGGATCTTTTTAGAGATGAGAAATTCCCAGTAGAATATATTTAAGGATCGAAAATCTGAAGGAAGTAAACTCCGTGGGATGAGAATGCAAATTGATACATGTATGCGTCATCAGTTTAACTCAACTACTATTCAAACGTAAATATCTATCATTTTTATCGGCAGTGGTACATTGAACTTATTAGCTATATGAGTTATATGCATTGTTACTTAACACTTAGGCTGTTTGAGCTTAATAGGTATGCGTACCGTACTACATTGTACTAGCGGTTTATATTGAACATTCTCAACCCTTATATCGTGGTTTATGCCACTGTAGTATTTAGATCACCTTTCATGCCACTATTTGAGAGAAAAATATCACTAACATTTTGTTCTCGTCTGCACTCTTGAAAACACCCCATCTCCGTTTGAATTTAGAATGTTGTCATCATATTATCCTTCAATTTCATATACCAAGTCACAGCCAATACATTTTCCTTTTAAATAAGGGGTAAAACATAACATCCTGCGCGTATTTACAATTATATGAATTTTCAAAGCTTTAAATATTAACATCCTGCTGAATTCGAAGTGAGCTCACCAAATTGATAATATAAATCACTTGAAAATTAGTATATAAACTCGCTTAATATATCCTGTCAGCTAAAAGTGACCCAGTTTCAAAGCCCAGCACTCGGTGCATCAGATCAAGCAATAATTATAACATTGCTGACGCTGGTTCGACAATAATGGCCCCTGTGGGCGAGAATAAAATGTAAGTGCATATTTTTCTCTCAAAAAAGAGGGCTGTATATAGAGTTTAACATGTACACCCAACTCCAAAAGTCTTATTTAATAAGCCCATATTTGGCTATGAGGTGTAAAATGCAGGAATTAATAGTGTAATGGAGCTATATATACACTTTCTTTTTTCCAAAACACCGAATAAGAATAACGTTTTGATTCAGAAATAATGTTTTCAATGGTGAGGTCGAAAAGCTTTTTCCTATCAAGAACTGAAATCATAACAATATACTCAAGCCAGCATGTGGAAACTGGTTTCTGTTAGCGGCAACTTATGAATAATGACATTAAAATGTTAAACACCAGTTAAATTCTAATTTGTTAACTCACTTTGGACACCTAAGTTTTAGTCGCATCTTACCTTGCTACTTTAAATCAGGAATTCGGAAAAAACATCGCATGAATGTTTCGTATTTGCCGCGAAGACAAGTTACGTCTGTCCACTGACAAGCGCGACTCAACAATAGCGTGACGTCACAATGCCTTGACAACAGAGTGATCTCGCATTGCATCATGGGTTAATGTACTCTCGCCTCCAATTAACTTGGTCATTAAAATAGGATTTTAAAAAAACAATTTCAAAAGACGCTTACGTACCTAAAACTGCTTGTACACACATACGTGGAATCTTGAAATTTGAAAATCAAATTAATTGTTATGAATGCCATTGTACATGTTAAAAATCGTGTCTATCGACACCATTTCTCTTTGGTTTAAACAATATTTATTCAAAGAATTGAACGGACTGTTGTTTAACGTCTATATTGCGCCCAGGGGTGAAAGAAACGATAACATACTAATTATAAATACAATATATTTCAATCCTCGAGCGATACATACGACTGAAATAGATCTAGAGTCACATCATGTCTTCAGAAGCCAACTAAACGTAATGTGAAATTTCAAAATATTTATCTGTCCATATTTCCGAGAACCACACGTCTCTCTCGAAACAATATCCACGTCTGTAATAGTATGACAGTAATTTGAAAAAAATTGCTTTAATTTATTTGATTTATTTCATCAGAAAATGAATTATTTCCGTACAAAATTAATTGTATATTAAAACCATTTTCATAGATGAAATATTTTGATCGTACTTCAACGAAATTGGGACATACGAAAAGATAATGAATGGCATAGTGATAGCTACATTTACAAGTGAAAATATCTGGAAGAACACGGTAAATATATTGGCATTTAAGTCACTACAGCTCAGTTTCTACTAACAATGACTTGGTTGAAAACATATTTTATTAATTCAAGAAATGGAAATGGAAACTTATAGAAGCCCTTTCCACATAATCGATACATATTTGGCAAGACTCAAATACATATATAACACAATGTTATGCAGAGGAGAATTTTAAAATCTTCAAGTGAAGTAGACATAGGTTGAATGGGTAAACATGTTATATACATTATTAAGGCAACACACAATTAGAAATACATTTATGAATATGGTTAAAACATACATTTGTATATGTGTATTATTTGAACCGCTGACTCTTTCTAATGAATTTATGAACATATAGTGAAACATGTTTTCATTGACTGGTTGTGGAAGATTTGGATTGCCATACAGGATTGCATTTAGATCAAATTCTGCCTTTAAATTTAGAAATCTTCGCTTGAATTCTAAACGGAAATTAGCATATCTTGGACATCTCAAGAAGAAATGATAAACCAAAGCACCACAAATGCAAGATTGACTTTCAGATAAATTGACACGATACAGTTCAGGGTTTAGGGAACTACAAATATTTCTTAACTTACTGTGTATAATTTTCATCTTCCTGTCACCGAATAGAAAATATTTTGTGATTTTACACACTTTTTCAGATAAGTTTGCTTTAAATGATGATAATAACTTTGAACATACTATTGTCGAGGAAAGATTATTCCATAGATAAGCACAGTCGTAGATAAAAAAAAACTTTGGACTGCATGCAGTTCGAGATTTTGGAATAGATAATTTTGATTTGCTAAACGCAAGTTGTAATGAGAAATAGTTTCAGTGACTGGTGGAAGTAATTAATCAGATAATTTTGAGCTTGCATATTAAAATTGCATTGTAAAAAGTTTCTTATTTTCACGTCTAATTTGTTAAGGCAACCAACCAGTTTATTTGTATTAGCTGTCTCTTGAAGCCCATTTTGGCAAACCACAGTTACAATTTTTGCAGCTTCAAGTTGGACCTTTTCAAGTTTGTTTGAATAATTTGATTGTGCCTTGTCCTTGCGTTTCAATAATATGATGCACAGTGTAAGGTCAAGATTGATGAACATGACACTGTTTCTTTAAAAAAAAAATAAAATCTTATATTGCCATCCAACATATTCCCCTCAAACCCACATGCAACTTCCAAACGCAAGGTATAACTCTTGCCAGTCTCCATTACTGGCTGATTTAGGCCTTGCAGTATTTCATTAAAAAATCTGTGTTTAGAAATCCAGGCCCGCTATGCATTTCTGGTGCAGCGATTCACTATCTTGACACGAATAAAGGGAGGGAAATACCGCAAGGCTTAAATCAGCCAGTAATGCAGATTGGGAAGCGTTATGCCTTGCGTTTGGAAGTTGGCCCACAAGATAGAAGGTAAGGTTTGTATAAGTATCTGTGCGGGGATTGAAGAAGGTTGGATGGACTCGAATCTTATGTGGGTACAGAGGATAGTTGGTAAAATCAATTCTGAATAGTATTTCGGATTTTCTTTCTTGGATAATTTTGTAAAAACACTAATATTGTGAAGTCGACGTCAAGCAAGGAATGACGAAAAAATCCCAAACAGTTTCAATGTAGATTTTAGAATTAATTACTCCTCTAGCATATTGACATATGTTTCTTAAAGTCACTTCTCACTTTCGCTGCCTGTGGTATAATATGAACAAACATATAATAACACAGGAAGGTGGGCGGATATTGTTATGTTCCACAAAAAGGCAATACAATACTCAACGTCTTTTTAGGAAAATGTTACCGTTCAGCTTGATATTAAGTGTTACGTGATCATCATTGGATAACAAAAATCATACGAAATTATCTATATTCAGTCGCAAAGAGTGTAATCAATTGAATAGGATTTGTAAGATATGTAATTTACCTGACTAAAACAATTTCTCAGATTATAAATATAATTCTCTGCAATACATGTAAAAAATCTCTATTTATCTGAGTTCTCAATGTACTTCTGGAGATGTTATATTGACTTGTACAGCGCTTTGAGCATATAACCTGTGGATAAGGCGCTATATAAATAGTTATTTATTTATTTATTTATTTGTGGCGTATATATGTTGATACATCAAAAAAGAAAGAAAAAAAGTATAAGATATGAGTGGAAAATATGACCTAAAATAGTATACCACTTGAATAACTATAACTACAGATTCTGTATAAATAACAGCCGTGTAAGAAAGTCAATTGTCAAAATTTAATTCATAAATCATAATTATAATTCCGTCTGTCTTTTATACAGCTAATTGTCTACACAGAACTTGTCAACACGTTATATAGTTATTGCAATAGCATATATGTTATATATATATAATATATAATGTATATGTCTTCATACAATCTGATAGGCCAAGAGCGACTAGACTTACCTTGTATTTCACGAATCGACAAAGGTTCAGCTCACAGTTGAGAACATTGCGTCTTTGTAAATCGCGGCCATGGAACATCAGCTCCTTCTTACGATTGAATGTGGGAGACAATAGCGTGACGTCATCACGCTGTCTTGGTGATGGAGGGAGATCTCGCAAAGGATTATGGTCCATTTGACCTTTCGATGCTGAAATTTTATCAATATGATATCAGATTTGCTGCGAGTTATACAACTTAAAACAACCTCTCTGAACATATTCACTTGAATATTAATATTAGCAATACAAGACGGGCCACTGTGAATAGCACGTTTTTCTTACTGACATTAAGTGATCTCACGAACATATAAATAGGTATTACCAATCGCTAGATAATACTCCTGAATCAACAAATAGAGCTTTAAAATGAGTGTACATTGTTCGTTTAAGCCGTGCGAGTCCGTTTCCCTTCAATCGGCCATTTTAATGTGTTCACGTTAAAATGGCCGCTCAAAGGTAGTTCAAGTGATCTGACCGCTGTAGCGAAACCTAAACACTCAAAGTAGAGTTTTGAACGTGGTAACATGATAGAATGGTCAATTATCTTGCTGTCTGAATTATCAAATTCGCCACACACATAAAATAATCTTTTTTTGTTTTTGATTAACTTTTAAAGGTGCATCCATTGTGTTTCATAAAATTTTATTTGGCTTTAGTACGTTCCAACACACCATATGTGCTGTTTTCTATACAAACAAATTCACTTAGCTTGCATATTCATCCCCAATCGCCAAACATATCATCATTACTAGTTTTCAATTAAAATCGAGTAACATCATTATGCATGTGCGGAAACCGAAAGTGCACGTCCCATTTACATGCACGGTAGTTATATGACCTATTGAACATTATGAACCCAAATTGGTTATTTTGTCTGGTGTAAATAAGATTCCAAAATTACGTTTGACTCATTGGCGCGCGCCACACGCGGTGCATTGTCCGGTTTTCGATCAGAAATCGATACTTTTACCTTCATATCGTCAATATACTAAGTCGAGTATCATTAAAATCGTTGTTTTCGGTAACAGTTGGTACTTCTCGATAAAATAAGACCGTTTGTAACGTTTGTCATATTTGACCCCAAACAACACAATGAATGTACCTTTAATTACAGAGAACCCTGTTACATGAAAGGACTCCTAACTGTTTAAAATAAATAGGCTTGGTTATCTTTTATTTATCCTGATAAAGTTTGAAAGCTATAAGACCACCTATAATGGAGAAAGTTTATGTGAAGTTCATAGGTATTTTGGAATTCTTCAAGAGTGCGATACTGCGATATCTTCCACTTGAATTGATAAAATAGCTAATTATAAAGTTTAATATGTTTGTTATAATATATTGGTTCTGTAATCTACCTGTCATACTGCACCACTGTCGCTTTATACGTCGCACCATTATCTTTAATACGGATAACCATTTTCTATGGACCGATACGGCTTATCGGGTCTTGTGATCTGATGAGATGCTGTACCCTCTAACATAACAATATATTGTATAAACTTTAATGATAAATCGCAAATTTGAGAAAACAATATACCGTATTCGCCGTAATAGAAGCCCTGGGCGTTTAAAAAATTGGGAATAAGATAAGATAATATCTTTATTGTCCCAAGGGAAATTTGTTTTACATCATATATACAGTTCTCCAGTTTCAAACACACATCGCAAACAAAATATACATGATAATATTATTTTGTATAATAGAATTTGACTAATTAACATGAACACATCCGAGTTAGTCACACTCACAATTCACTTGATCAAATAAAAATATGACATTATTCAATAAATAGGTCATTGTACGAACGAACACTGTTTGGTATAAAAGAGTAGCGAAACCTGTTTGTTCTCCCAGTCGGCATGCGCAGTCTGCGTCCTGAAGGTAGCCAAGAATATTCCGAAAAAAGGATATGTGATTGGTCACTTAAAATTTTGTTTGTTTTTTTGGAAATTTGCTGCTCATAATATTCGCCGATACTTTCAATTGGAAGTCAAATAATTTTTTAAGCTGTTTTAACAATTTTTGAGAGTTTGTTTTTATTCCGAACAGACAGGTTTCCGTACCAGCTCAAGAAATTAAAGGTCAAGACACTTTGGATAAACGTTCTGTAAAATAATCTCAGTATGGTCTGATCTATTTTAAAATGTCTCAATCTCCACAAAAAAATGCAAACGTTGCTGCCCTTTCTTATAAATGTTATCAGTGTTTTCATTCCAAGAAAGTTTTGAATCCAAGACAGTACCCAGATATTTGTATTCTGTTACTCTTTCTATTTCACCATCATCTATAGTCACAGCATTTAATGTAGATTTCTTTTTCCTAAAATCTATAACCATTTCTTTGGTTTTCTGCACATTCAAAAACAAAAAGTTTGATTTACACCATTCTACAAATTTTGAAATTTCAGTTCTGTAACTCAATTCAGATTCTCTAATCAGACCAACCAATGCTGCATCATCAGCAAATTTGATTGTCATACATGTTTTTGCATTGGATACGCAATCATTGGTATACAGTATAAACAAAATCGGTGAAATAACGCAACCTTGTGGAGCGCCAGTGGATGTACTTACAGTTGAAGATTGCACTTGGTTAACTCTTACAAATTGTTGTCTATTAACTAGGAATGAATTTATCCATCTAATGATATTAGAATTAACATTCATTTTGCAAAGTTTGTCAGTGAGTAGATGAGGCTGAATAGTATTGAAAGCGGATGAAAAATCAACAAACATAATTCTTACATAGGTACCATAGCTTTCTAAATGCTGATAGATATTGTGTAGCAGAGTTATTGTTGCATCTTCTACACCACGCCTTGCCCTGTATGCAAATTGAAAAGGATCAATAATATGACTGACTTCACATAGCAATAAATTCTTCATGATGCGTTCCAAACATTTCATTTTATTAAATTAGGAGGCCTTTATTAAATTGACTTTAAAACATCGTAAAAAGGGGGCGTTTATTTAATAAAAAATGTCTGTTGATGTCCAAAAGAAAAAGGAACATCGAGTTATAATCAAAATAAGTGTATCAAATAAATTTAAAGAAGAATTAAATGTAGTTGTGGGACATCTTCCAAGAGATTTGAGCATGACATTTTCCTGTTTTCCTGAGGGCGTTTATTAGGATGAATACGGTATGCAAAAAACGTGCTGCGGCGCCTTTAAAGTGTTTCCTCCAGTTTATGTTTCAATGATCATTTCACAAGTTTAGTCAGAAGAAAGAGTCATGGCGCACATGTGTTTATAACTACGAACCATGCAGATTGGACAAAGCGCTCGTAAAATATTATATTGGTCTTAAAAATATAATGAAATCATCAAAAAGAAAAATGTAGCACAGCCAGATTTACACCATATAAAGGTTGGCAGTTATATTGCAATAAATCATAATTTAAAAACTTTAGCCTGTAAACATATAAGACAATTGCTAAAAAAATCTGTCGTTGAATTTGACGTTCAACGTCTGTATCTTTAAGATATAGCATTTTAGGGATCGAATAAAAGAAAAAGGTTTTATTGTTCATTCATTTGTGTTTTTCATAGTCTGCCATTATTAATAATGGGACAGTTGTAATTCAGCTTTATATATGTTAAACATCATTAAAAAAATATCTTTAGCATAATTATCAGTCAATGTCAATTATTTTATAACGAATAAATAACTAATAATTCATTTCTGTATTTCTGTACAAATATTTAAGATCACCGTCACAGGATTCGAACCATCACCGCCTCTGTAAGCACTACGAAGGAGGAAATCCGAGGTGCGCAGACCGCCTGCGTGGAGGATGGTAAATGGATACAGAGTTCTCTCCCTTTCCTAGCTCACACGATGGACTTGCACAGGACACACTTTTCCCAAGAACTTGCTTTTAACTGAAATTACTTGAAAGTTATGGTGTATTATCGATTCTGTTGTAAGCACTACCTTGTCACTAACTCTTTTGTTCAGTTTTGACTGTTAACTTAATAGGCTAAAGTTCCGAACTGTGCCGCATGGAAAACAAATCTGAGTGAAGAAGTGATCGGGGGTCGAGAGAATGTTTCCCCCCGGATCTCTGATACAGTTTGACTGGTGTCGGACTCAGGAGGGCAGGAATATCTTCAGTCATTTCGTCCAAGCTAATGGCCAGAAGAGGGAGACGTTTGGTATGTGGATGATGTATTCATTTTGATTTTACCTTAGGCTTTATTTTTAAGAATCATGTACAGAGTGTTAGTAGTCTTGTAGTTCAGATAATCTAAACGTCGGTTTATGTGCGATGACTGCTAATGAGTCGCGCTTCGCTGCTGAGACTGAGTAGAGGAAGGTTTAGGGTTCGCTAATCGGCAGGGGATTCCCCTTTGTGAGCCGTACACTCGGATTGGTTGATGATAACTCATAATTACTTTGTTTCACAAGGTCAATAACACAATCCACATAGGCAATTGCATTTTTCAGCTTTCACCAAGTCAAGCATAGGCTCTGTTGAATCTGGAAGTTAGGTCTCACGGAGCTTGTCAGTCTGAGGAGTAGATATTTGGAGGTCATCTTCTGTGGATGCAATGTCGACTTCCTCGCCAATAGTTGCCCTAAACACACGAACAGCATGCATCATTTATACAAATTACAATTATATAATATATACAGCAATTGTCTAAAACCAAATAATATACCCCATGGTTGATGTTATATGCACAGTATATGAATGAATACATATGAACATTTGAAATATCATGCATGAACACACCAATAGCTCTAATCAACAGCAGTGTTATCTAATCAATCAACCAGTCAGTCATATAGCAATAAAGCAACGCTGTCTTCAGGAAAAAGGAAATTGCTCATTATGTAAGAGACTAATGATATACACAGTTAATTTGCAACTCAAATACTTACGAAGTCTCATCTGAAGATTCGCTGTAATCTCGGTCACTTCCATGACAGCAGTTGACGAGCTGGAATAAACAAAAGGTGAATGTCTAACTGATCATCGTGACTTGAATAAATGGTTTAATTTCCAGATGATACAGGAAATGGGATTGTCGGGATTACCACTATCTGTGACGTTGATACACACACATTAAAAACAATAAACACATCCATATACACATAAACAACACAATTAAAGTGTTATATATAATTTCATACAGATGAAATAAAATTGTAATTACCCCCATTTCATCCTGTTGAACATCGAGTTCCATCAGTTCGTCGGCATAAGAAATGTAACTAGATTCCAAATCTGCAACAGTTGTGGTAGTACCGGCATCTGCAAAACATAAGAATCTATTTTTATTTAAAATGAACTACGTTGTCTATGTTTTCATGATGATGAATACGGGTATTTAACGAGCGATTTTCAGCGGAGCTGTTCTCTCACTCGGCTGCCAAAAATAAAAGCTGGGCAGTGGTTAATGGAGTTTCGAATAAAAATAAAGGGTAGAAATGGTGAATTTTGATGCCAGTTTCGAAAGTTTGGTAGAATTTTGGAATTTGGAATAGCCTATTAAATTAAAGGAAAGGTAAGCCCGTGGTAATGGTGGATTGGAGAGGAGGTGTGAAAGGAGTGAAGGAGCTTAATCCAGGAGCATGGGTACCAGCACATGTCGGCATATTTGGCAACGAAAAAGCCGACAAAGCTGCCAAGGAGGGCCTTAAACTTCCAAATTTTCTCCCAATTTTTCATTCGAAACAAAGAGGCCAAAAGCCTATCAAAATCTCATGCAAAGCGAGCATGGCACCTGCAATATGCAAACTCCAATAAGGCACACCGGTGGACGGACAAAATCCCCAATGGACAAAATCCCCAAGGACAAAAACTCCAAGGACATAATCCCCAGTGGACATAATCCCCAACCCTATAACAACAAAATAGACAAAATCCCCAAGGTGATTAAAAATGTTTTCTTTACTGACAATGAACTTTGGTAAATTGTTGTTTTTATAACCTAATCAACTTTGTCTTTAATCAAAGGTATTAGTTACTGAGAAGTTTGAAAAAAAATTGTTGTTTTGACAAATGGCTGTCTTTAATCACTGGTAGTAAATGTTGTTTTGATAAATGTTTTCTTTGATCACAAGTATTAGTTTACTGAGAATGAACTTTTGTAAATTGTTGTTTTTATAACCTAATCAACTTTGTCTTTGATCACAAGTAGAAGTTTATTGAGAATTATTGTTTTTATAACATTATAATTGTTTTCTTTGATCAGTAAAAGTAAGCCCCTCATCAATCTCATCTCATTTAGAATAACCTCTGATCATGTAGCTTGTGTGATGACTTTACTGATAAAAATACTATTGGAAATTGACATATGTACTGAAGTACCACTATGGAGATTCTCAAGAGTAACACGGGTGGCGTTAAGCTGGCCCTAGATAAATCTGTCCTTCTTGATGTCACCTGGAAACCTAAGTGGATGACAATTCCAGAGGCCTCGGAGATTCAGAGAACTTACCAAGTGTGACAGTAAATCTCTGCCAATGTGTTGCTAAAAGAAAGTGTATGCTAAAATTGTAGCTTCAGTGCACATCGCTTTGCTACTGCAAAGGAAACTATCAATGATTCAAAGATATAATCAGTGATTCAAAATTAACTTAAAATGCAAATTGATAAAATAAAATGTGTCTTACCAACCTGTTAGTTGTTCCATTTAAGAGAGCATAATTGATAACATCAATTTTGCTGTTCAAATCAAGTTGATAGGCCAAATAACAACCGAGATATGCCTATTTAAGATTTTGGCGGCCATCTTGGCAGCCATCTTGGATTTTGAAAAAAGTAGGTCACAAAAATCGGGCACACCCCCAAATTATTGATAAGCATTGTTTTTTGGACCATTATGCCAATTTTCATGCTTTAATCCGGCGTGTATACTTCAAATCAGTTAGCCACCGGACTATTCGAAGATCCAGAGTCGGAATCGTCGCCGTGACAACAACCAGGATAAACTCAGAAACCTTGACATTGCCAGACTTTTTGAAAAGCATAGGTCACTCTATAAGGTTTCACTGAAACTATACTGTTTGAAAGTGCAATGTAAAATGCGAGACCGGGATTGTTACTGCTTGCTTGTATGAATAAAATTACTTGTTAGTACTTCCTTGCTCTGTTGTATTTTTCATCTTGGGGATTTTGTCCTACCCTTTTGGGGATTATGTCCACTGGGGATTTTGTCCTTGGGGATTATGTCCTTGGGGATTTTGTCCATTGGGGATTTTGTCCACTGGGGATTTTGTCCTTGGGGATTATGTCCTTGGGGATTTTGTCCATTGGGGATTTTGTCCATTGGGGATTTTGTCCTATGACCGGCACACCACACCAAACAACTTCTACCCAAACCCCTAGGCAAACAAAAAAATTACTCCAACAATAAAAATATTGATAGGGCAATAATTAAGCTCCAAACGGGGCACAAAAAACTTAACTCCCATATCCATATCTCCTTCCTAACCTAACCTAGGCACTATTCCAAATTTCAAATTCAACAGTGGATGCTGTGACACGATCACTCCCTTAAACATTTATTGATATCCCGATGTAAATGTAATTTCTCCTTCGCTGAAAAGCAAACAAAATCGCTTTTGGTTATAATTATAAGGCCTACTGTAGTATTCAGTCTGTCAAACATCCATACAGTAATCTATGATCTACACCAAACAATATATTTTTTTAGATAAGCCTACGCAAACATGGATCTTACTGTCAGACAAGCGAAATTGAATTGCCCAATCAGTGAGAAGCTATGTCATTGGGATTTCCTTTCAATAACAAACGATTGGAAAGATGTTTTTGAGTAAAACAAAAATTTGCGTTTAAAACTCTCGTCTTTTAGACAAAGTTTTAAATTCAAATTTTGCCGATAAACACAAAAATGACCTCTATTTTGGTCTTAAATGTCTCCTAACGGAGAACAGCCTGCTGTTGCGTGCTTCTCTCTATATATACATGCTTGCTGTAAACTGTTCTTACACATGTTTACATGTTCTCTCGCATGCCTTCGGCGCGTGCTTGTCCCGGTGGGTACTAAAGGTGCTCCAAATGACAAATGTTATTGATACATGATTAAAACAGTCAGATTAAAAGATACTAATGAAGGTAATACATCGATGACTCTTCATTTCATAACTTGATAAACACAAGCACACATTTGTTGAAAAATAAAAACAATGAGAACTGAAGCCAATCATCGGCGCTGCGGATGGGGAAAACTTCGCTGGGCCTAACAACTTATTATTAATTGATTTATTGTATGTTACTTGTTACTGTGTGAATATTCTATCATTGTATATGTTTTATTATTATAAAAGTTTAAAATTGGGGTAAATAGAGGGTGTTTTCATTTCACGTAATCCCAAGAAACCAAGATGGCGGATTCTGCCGATAGATCGGTGATAGAACTTTCCCTTTAACATTGTAAACGGTCCAATTTGTTCTGAACTGGCAAAAAGGACCCCATCAGTTGATCATCCAGAAACAACATTGCCTGTATTCATTGTATTTACATTTTGGGGTCATTTCCCACTAGTTAACCATTTTCGAGACAAATTTTATCAATGATTTGTTAAAGATTATTCACTTCCAACATTTCTCAACACCTCTGTGCTTGGCATAAAATGTTTGAAAGATAATGATGTTTTATATGACTTTGTGATGTTTTATATTATTAGCTCTCAAGTTCATTGAAGTGAGTTTCTTGATACCACAGGAACAGTTAACTGTAACACAGGGTATTAATTGTTTTCAGGTCTTTTAGAGCAGCCTAGCATTCCATCTGTTGAAGAGTTCAGCTACAAAGTGTTCATCGTGGGCAAGAGTGGAGTTGGAAAAACAAGTACTGCTGCCAAACTCTGTGGATATGATGTGCCTTCCAGTCACTGTGAAACCTCAGGTAAACTTTCGTAGTTCCAGCTGATACTTGAAGGTTTCACCGCAATGCATAGCCAGTACGGCATCGCAGGCTTTCTCCATGTAACAAGAAAAAAGTGAGCATGGCTCACATACCTCCGCCATCTGCTATCCTTCAAATGAGAATTATAGATGTGAAGGGTACTATGTTAAAAAACAGCTTTAAGCATCATAATATTGTCCAAAATAATTTTGGGAACTGGCTTTGTTATTACGAAATTTCCATCTGCCCCAGTGGAAACATGCCCCTCCGATCCCCCCCCACCCTCGGGTGTCAGGCATACACTGGTGCCGGCATCCCAGGAGAATATCGAGGTAGTCCCGAAGGTAGTACCGTCGTTCAAGATGGAGAAGCTGCGTTCAGTAATCTCATCTGTGAGACCCGGGGAGTGGCTATCTTCGATAGACCTCAAGGACGCATTATAAGTTATAACATTCAGTGGAGGTTTACATCGTGAATTATAAGACCCGCATTATTTTTTATTCTACGAGCCGGAGGCGAGTAGAATAAAAAATAATAAGGGTCTTATGGCATGGCATGGCATGGCATGGTGTCCGGCGTCCGTCCGTCCATCCGTAAACTTTTCGCTTTTTCGACTTCTTCTCCAGAACCAAAAACTCCACAGAGCTGAAATTTTATGTGCAGACTCCTTGGCCAATGGGGATTCTAAATTGTAGATTTCGTGACCCCATGACCCCAAATGGGGTCACAGGGGTCACATCCTTTAAAACCTATTTTCATCTTCTTCTCCAGTTCCAAAAGGTCCAGAGAGCTGAAAAGTTGTGTGCAGACTCCTTGGCCAATGGGGATTCTAAATTGTAGATTTCGTGACCCCATGACCCCAAATGGGGTCACAGGGGTCACATCCTTAAAAACCTATTTTCATCTTCTTCTCCAGTTCCAAAAGGTTTAGAGAGCTGAAAAGTTGTGTGCAGACTCCTTGGCCAATGGGGATTCTAAATTGTAGATTTCGTGACCCCGTGACCCCAAATGGGGTCACAGGGGTCACATCCTTAAAAACCTATTTTCATCTTCTCCAGTTCCAAAAGGTCTAGAGAGCTGAAAAGTTGTGTGCAGACTCCTTGGCCAATGGGGATTCTAAAATTGTAGATTTCGTGACCCCATGACCCCAAATGGGGTCACAGGGGTCACATCCTTAAAAACCTATTTTCACCTTCTTCTCCAGTTCCAAAAGGTCTAGAGAGCTGAAAAGTTGTGTGCAGACTCCCTGGCCAATTGGGATTCTATATGGTGACCCTGTGGTGCCCCAAATAAGGGTCTCAAGCCATGACCTGAAAATCTATTTCAGTCTTCATCATTAAACAATATAAACCCTGATGAGCTACAGAGCCCATGGCTCTATTTTTTTAAAAATTGCCCGATATAACAATAATTGAATCAAACATGTAAATGTCACTACTCGGTACAAGCTGTGTGTCCATCCTTTAGCTCATTTCTTAATTGCGGCGAGGGACATGGTCACGTTTGTGACAATTACTTGTTAACACATGGATTCCAACTCTAGTTGATTACACTGCAGGTATTCAGACAAGCACGGTGTACTGGCCAGCTAAAATCCTCCAACTCAACAGGACAGTTCTCTTCAACCTGCAGCTCTGGGACACTGGGGAAAATGCCTTGAGGAAGTTTGACCATATTCTGCCTGTATGTATTAGTCCTTAACACCTTAGTTGCTGGACTTATTTAGTGTGCCAAGCCAGTCTGAAGGGCCAATTTACAGGAATCACAGCTGATTAACCCTTACGTTGCATGTCCCAGGTTAGTCTGTGAAGGAAATTCATGCAGGCGAGATCAGATACTCACCGTTGTCAGATAGTTAACGTCAGATACTCAAGTTGTCAAATACTTAAGTGATGTCAGATTGTCAGATAATCACTGTGTCAAATACTTAAGTAATGTCAGATTGTCAGATAATCACTGTGTCAAATACTTAAGTGATGTCAGATTGTCAGATAATCACTGTGTCAAATACTCAAGTGATGTCAGATTGTCAGATACTCACTGTGTTGTCAAATACTCAAGTGATGTCAGATTGTCAGATACTCACTGTGTTGTCAAATACTCAAGTGATGTCAGATTGTCAGATACTCACTGTGTTGTCAAATACTCAAGTGATGTCAGATTGTCAGATACTCACTGTGTTGTCAAATACTCAAGTGATGTCAGATTGTCAGATACTCACTGTGTTGTCAAATACTAACTGAGTAACTGTTGCAGATACTCTGCTTTGTCAGTTACTCAAGTGTTGTCAATTTCAGCAAGTAATAAGATAAATATGATAACAGGTTTTATCCAAAATGATATATGATATATTTCAGGCGTGTACTAACAAAGTGGATGGAATCCTATTTCTTTTCTCCTTCATTGATAAAGGCAGTTTTGAAGAAGTTGCACAGCTGATCACACGACTGACGAACCCTGACGATGGAGTGTGTAAACTTGTTATTGGCACCAAGTATCCTTTTCATAAGAAGTTTGTTAGAAATATATGTAGAGTAATGTTCTGTCATGAAATAAGTACGGCCTGACATTCTCTGGGCTTCCTGAACTTACAACTACATTTTATTATACACAGTGAATAAGGTAGCCATCCCTCAAATTCTGTTGATCATAATGGAAAAGGTAATCAATGTAGAAAATAGTTGCTAGCCAGTGTAACAGTTTGAACAGAGGGTACTTTTGGAGTAACCACCATTAACAAAAATGAAAAAAAAGAAAGAAAAAAAAGAAAAATAGAAAAAACTTGCTGAATAACAATAGTATCAGTCATCCATTAAACATTTTTCTACTTGCATACCACGTTTCACCTTGACCTTTGCTCAGATTCGACCAGCATGCACACAGTGAAATCACCCAGAGAGATATCCGTGACTTTGAGAACACATGGAAAATTCCCATTTTGAAAATTAAAAACATTCCAGAGTATCATCACACAGAAACGCGAAGTGATCTCAACGACATCATGACAACGATGAACTCGATATGTGAGCATCTGTGGCAGCGAGATGTACTGCTTGCTGGGAAAAGTCCCAACAAAGCCAATATGGAGACCCGTGTCGCCTACTGTTGACTGTCAACAGATCAACTTCCTGTCAACAGATCAACTTCCTGTCAATACATCGACTTCCTGTCAACACATCGACTTCCTGTCAACAGATCCACTTCCTGTCAACAGATCAACTTCCTGTCAACACATCGACTTCCTGTCAACAGATCCACTCCCTGTCAACAGATCCACTCCCTGTCAACAGATTGACTTTCTGTTAACAAATCAACTTTCTGTCAACAAATCGACTTTCTGTCAACAAATCAACTTCCTGTTTCCTGTTTTGTTCAGGGGTAACACTTTACTCTACTGGTGTATCGAATCGATTTTAGTCTTCACACAGGTTTGTGGTTTATAATCCAATATCAAATCTCAATATTTTTCAGACCCACCATGTCTTGACATTTACTTTATCAACCAACCAAAAACCAACAAGCCAGCTGATAAGAATCAACCCTCTGAAGTTGTAACGTGAGCTTTTGATGAATTTTGTCCAAATAGCTTGACGCTTATTAAGACACACAACTTTTAATGAGGGGTTTGACTCTCAGTCAATCTTGTAGAGGAGGTACTGAAGGCCAGGCTCTATTTTTGAAGATCTCTTCGCTCTATGATAGTCGTAAGCCAATGTTAACCAATGGTACTTAAGAATAACTGTCTTACTGAACACTAAGAGATTAGAAAATGTCAGCCCTGAATAGGATTCATCAGCCAACAATCTGACCATTATGATCTTGTAGTTGGAATGTGTGCAAAAGGAAAATACAATTTATCAGAGGGTTCCCTTCTGTTTGTTAAATGAAGTTCAGAGTTTTTCCTGAAACTCATGGCCAGTACTTAACCAGCTCCTAATGCATGTGGAAAATACCACCTTTTATGGTACATTTTCTTGTTTTTTTAGCCCTTTCGTGAAATTGTTCACACAAGGGTAGTGTTTGGCTAAGGATCAAAAAGTGCAAAGCTACACTGAATTTCTGGGCAGTATTACCCATGGTTCGCTTGTTCGATTTGAAGGTTGCTGGTTTCAGTGCAACTCATCACCCTGATTGTATTGCGAGCTTTCGCCCTACAATAACATTTGCCACTGTAATATAAGAGAATGCTTTTGAGAGTGGCATTTAAATTCTATCACACAAAAGATATAAAGATGACATATTGACATAATGATTTGTATTGAATGTACTGTAGCATATTGAATTGTTTCCAATTCTATAAATCCCTCATAAGTTTGACCCTCATTGTTATCAAAGTTTGTTCATTTGGTCCTGATCACCTATCAAATATTGGTGTGGCAGGCATGACTTCTTCGTCAAAACCGGTTGGCATAGCTCCTTAAATATGAAATAGTTTCACATAGAAAGTTGTTTTTGTAATCGTCTATTTATCTTCTTTTGTATTGTTGGGACTTAATCATAATCAATATTGATTTGTTGTGGCGATGAGTTGATGTACAGAAGACAATTTCTGGTTCAATTTCTGATACACTCCTAATCAAGAATACAACTATTGTGTGGTCATGAGTTGTCATTTGGAGGTGATTGATGTAATACTCCTGCAGAGTTCTTCATACACCATGGGCTCCAGATATTCTTGTAGCAGTGATTTCCCTTTATGACCTTGCATTAAAGGTCAACACTTTCTCAATGTTGTGTCACTGGATGTTTTCTTTTTTCTTGATATTTTTACCCAAGTTTATTTAAGTTGTTTTGCCTTTTCTTTTCCTGTTCTTCCAATTGGTAGAGTGGTGTATATTCTTTAATTTCTTCCAAATGTTTGGTTCGATTTCTTCCCTTAGGTTTGTATCTCCTTACATCTCCGAACAAAATCATGAATGCATTTCAAGCCCATGATGTTCCTGTTCCAACATTACATGATGTTTTTTAACTTTCATGCAAATATGGTGGACATACTCTGTTGACAGGTACTGGGAATAGAGGCAGGTGAATAGCATTTTCATAAGCCCATACATTTCCACTTTTCCCCTCTTCCTCATCTGAAGATTTTCTCTGATCTCTTTTCAGTGTTTTGAGTGTTCTACCTTCCACATATTCTCGACTCCAGGTTCATTCTGTGTCTGGTGTCTCGAAGTATGACACCAAAGGCGGAGAAACAAACCATCCAACCACTCCCACTAGCCATCCTCCCTCGGTGGGTTCAACAAATGGTTGGTTAGGTCGACATACCAATTAGAAACCAAATTGGTGTCCATGCATACTTACATTCTAAAAAAATAGCAAATATTATATCATCACAATACAAGTTAAACAAGAGATACAATGTAATGAGGACAATAAAGAAGTGTTATTATTAAACAAAAAGAAGATTATTTGGAAGCCAAGGATATGATGACAAAATCATGGTTCCTTTGTAATTGTCCCCCGCCGCAACGCGGAACGGGGGACTATGTATTCAGCGGCGTACGTACGTACGTCACATTTCTTGTTAACGCGATATCTTATGAATCGTTGCATCCAAAGTCTTCAAATTTCATGTCTGCCTACATTGTGGGAAGACGCAGACACCAGTCAATTTTGGTGACCTTGGTCTTATTTTCAAGGTCACCACGACACTTTAACCACTTTTTGAACTCTTGTTTACGCGATATCTCATGAAACGTTGCATCCAAAGTCTTCAAATTTGGTGTCTGCCTACATTGTGGGAAGACGCAGACACCAGTCTCTTTTGGTGACCTTGGCCTTATTTTCAAGGTCACCACGACACTTTGACCACTTTTTGAACTCTTGTAAAGGCGATATCTCATGAAACATTGCATCCAAAGTCTTCAAATTTGGTTTCTGCCTACATTGTGGGAAGATGCAGACACCAGTCACTTTTGGTGACCTTGGCCTTATTTTTAAGGTCACCACGACACTTTGACCACTCTTTGAACTCTTGTAAAGGCGATATCTCATGAAACATTGCATCCAAAGTCTTCAAATTAGTTGTCAGCCTACATTGGGGAAAGACACAGACACCAGTCAATTTTGGTGACCTTGGTCTTATTTTCAAGGTCACCACGACACTTTAACCACTTTTTGAACTCTTGTTTACGCGATATCTCATGAAGCGTTGCATCCAAAGTCTTCAAATTTGATTTCTGCCTACATTGTGGGAAGACGCAGACACCAGTCTCTTTTGGTGACCTTGGCCTTATTTTCAAGGTCACCACGACACTTTGACCACTTTTTGAACTCTTGTAAAGGCGATATCTCATGAAACATTGCATCCAAAGTCTTCAAATTTGGTTTCTGCCTACATTGTGGGAAGATGCAGACACCAGTCACTTTTGGTGACCTTGGCCTTATTTTTAAGGTCACCACGACACTTTGACCACTCTTTGAACTCTTGTAAAGGCGATATCTCATGAAACATTGCATCCAAAGTCTTCAAATTAGTTGTCAGCCTACATTGGGGAAAGACACAGACACCAGTTTATTTTGGTGACCTTGACCTTATTTTTAAGGTCACCGCAACACTGAGCACTTTTCTAACTCTTGTTAACGTGATATATATCTTTACCAGTTGGACTCAAAGTCTTCAAATTTGGTGTCAGTCTACACTGGGGGATGACACAGACACCAGGGGATTTTGGTGACCTTGACCTTATTTTCAAAGTCACTACAACACTTTGACCACTTTTCGAACTCTTGTTATCACCATTTATTATGACCGGTTGGACCAAATGTTTTCAAATTTGGTGTCAGTCTACATAGGAGGATGACGCAGACGCCAGTCGATTTGGTGACCTTGACCTTATTTTCAAGGTCACGACAACACTTTGACCACTTTTAGAACTCTTATTAACACGATATATCATGAACCCAAGTAGCTCCAATGATGTGTCTTACTAACTCAATGTCACCGGCGGGGGACATTGCCATGTTAGTGGCAAACACTTGTTTGGCTTGCATTAAGAAATCCCAAGAATTCAACAACAATAAGCTGATTGATACTTCAAGGGAGGTCAATCATATAAGTTACTTACTGCAGAAATACAACATTTCTATGACTGTCAATTCTTAAGAGTTTTGAACAAATTATCTTATGTATGGTATTTTTGTTTTCCAGCGGTTTCATATGTAATCTGCATTTTAAGCTAGTTTTACCTAATGAGTTGATGAACCAAATCACATGCCGTTTTCTCGGTTGAAAGTTACAAGATCTACCTTGGTCAATGGTTCATTGCTTTCTTTGAATATTTTCCAGAAATTTGGTATCTGTATCACACTTTGAACACGACTCGGCCATACTTATCTCAGCCATGATATACATATCTTTCTCCAGCTGGACGTCTCTGAGAGTCTTCATCACACTGTGCAGCTGTCTCTTCATGTGATGATGTCCCTGCTTGAGTCTTCGTATCTCGGAGTCTACATGGGGACTGCTTCTTCGGATGATATAGGGTGTGAAAGAGTCCCTTATACATATTGTCACAACCGCTAGGGTGCAACATAAGCATATGGATAATTACTTCAATAACATAATAATAGAACACTCAAGAAGGTTTCTTCCAATGAAAGTAACAGTTTATTTCCAGGGTGATAAATCTCCGAACCGATATATATATGAGGAAACACCAATATTGCACATTCAACAGCATGTTCATAGTCCAATGAGGTGAGATACTGAGTCGGCATATTCAGCTGGTGCTAGTTAGAAGAGAGTCCTTTTCCCTTCGCAGACGCTGGTCCAACTCCCTATACCTCTTCTTACGTGGAGTTTGACGTCCACCTGCGTCAAAGATGGCGCATGACAATCTCATTACATGACTGTTCCTTCTGGATTAAGTTGATGGACTTGAAGAGTTTAGGATGGGAGTGTCCAGACTCATTCATTTTTTAATGCCATCCCTCAACGTTGTTGGTTGTCCTGGCACTGTCGTTGTTGGAGTGGTTCCAAGTTGCCCAGGCATGTAGTCTGCAAACTGTCGGCATCCTGCAGAGCATTGAACCAAAGGTCGTCAATGTCACACATTCGCAGGGGAGGCAGGGCACATGCACGGCGAACAAACAGCTAAGAAGTTGTATTTGAACAGCAAGTCCTGGCGTGTGATGTCCGGCATCCCTCCCATCTCTGATAGTCTTCATCACACTGTGCAGCTGTCTCTGGTTGCGTTCACTAAGTACAGACTCATCTTCAGCATCTCTACACAGGCCTAGATATCTATATCGGTTTGCCGTTGCTGAGTCCACAAACGGCCTCCCAAGATGTGACACATAATGGACAAACATAATTAGTGTCATCATCAAGATGATTCATTGTTGAAATACAGGTTACATCAGCCTTCAGCACTGGTTAATGTGTGAAAATATAAAAAAAACAAGGCTTTGTTGATATGTGTCACCACAAAAGCAGTGTCATCTACCACTGAGTATGTATACATAACAAAATGTTTAAAAAAGAAACAAAGTAATTATTTACTGCTTTGAATAAACATTAACTGTTGAGTAATCTTATTACTGTAACTTAATTTGAAATCTGTAAACTACATAAATATTTTCACTTATTTATCCTAAAAACTAAAAAAGAATATAAATGAATACATGATATACATTTATCTCAGTTTCATATCATCAGAACAAAGTAATATTACATAATGTCACCAGTTGCCATGTTATCACAATAAAGCTTGCTTCACATTAGCATCCGACGTGTTGTTACAAAAACTTGTCCGAATTCTCTAGGAAGGTAATATGGTCTTAAAGAAATTTACTAAAGTTATATATATCCTTATTACAGGTTTCTTGGTGGCTGTTCACACCAACATTTGTTTACTTTGTTAACTTTTTCGTTTTGCGGCCCTTTTGTCATGCAGCCTTTTTTTAAACCCGTTCCTGTTTACATATACACAGAGTCCACCTTCAAATTTTTCCTGATTGAATCACGTCTCGATCGATCCGAATCAGCGCACCAAACCCACTCAGTTCCCACATTGTCCGCACTCTCATTCAAAAAAGTCTCTGTAGCAAGCATGATCGATGGGAGAGGGTGTCTGTACTTCCTGGTTCTCAACTTCTGTCAAAGTCTGCCTCTCTTTCCTTGCTTGCACTTCTTATCACTTTCATTTCCCTTGTGTAAACATTCAGGGGGCAGGTGGGGCGGGATAACGCAGTGGTTAGCGTGTTTGGCTTCGGATCAAGAGATCCGGGGTTCGAATCCCGCCAGAAGCACGGCAACTTTGTCTGCAGTAAACTGTTCTACACGCAGTAAGGTTTGGGTGCAATGCTACACTGAATTTCAGAGTAGTACCACCCATGGTTCGCTAGTTCCAGCCGTTGCTCGCAGGTTTCACCGCAATGCATTTCTCCCTGCCGTAATACTAGCAGCCGTGATATAAGTGAAATACTCTTGAAAGCGGCGTTAAACCACAACTCACCTCACCTTCAGGGGGCAGGTCAATATCCAAATTACTTACATCGTCCAATTCCTGAAATTGAAGAAGCAGTTCTCCCCCATGGCTTTGTGAACTTCATGCGACATAAAAAAAAATAGTAGGTCATGTTGATCTTGCCATCATGGTTTCTTGACGGCTTCAATGGCTGCCTTAGAGTAAAATGCTCTGACTCCCTTGAAGAAAACTTTCTTCTAGTGGTGAGAGATGTCTCCTTCTTCCTCCAGCTCCGCGAGTTTCTCTTGAGTCTGGCGACCAATGAAGTCCAGATTTCTGCCCACAGCCCCCTGAAGACGAAGCCATCTTGTGTTCACATGCTTTACTGCTTGCTTATAGTCAAACTTAATCTGAAATAGCCTTCCTCTTTGGTGATTTGTCAAACCAGTAGAATATATCTGCAACATTCTTCAACATCAGACCCAACTTAACACTGGAATACATCTGCAGTGCAAGCCAAGCTGTGTACTAAATAGCAGGGACATCCAACAAAGTAACAGGACTCAGCCTTGTGTCTTGATGCTGTTCCTCTTTCCAAGGTTTACACTGGTGTTCTCATTTCCAAAAAGCGACACAATTCTCCCAAGGGATATTGTGAAAAGCAATTTTTTCCTTCATCTTGCTGAAATCCCTTCAACTGTGGCGGATCCTCTGCCGGACGTGCAGCACATATCCAGAAGCTTGTGTTGACATCGTAGATCCTGACTGGGAGAGGGTTCGTCCTCTAAGGCCTGTCGTTGGATCCATCCACAGCTAATGAGTATGGCTGAGTCTTCATAAGGTCAGCAATCATGGCTGAAAGTAAATAAACCGATTCAGTATCGTTAGGAAGTGTCTTCGAGAAGAGTTAAATAATTGGAAAAATTAGAAACAATTTTGCATGACAAGAATGAAATACTTTATACTCCTCCAACTCATGTAATTAGAGATATGATTGTAGTATACATTCCTAATTGTAGTTTTCATGTTTTGGCATCATAAGTATTTCCATTCGTTTTGATTTCCACTGTCGGTTCCGCCTTTATTTCTAACTCATAGCGGTATTTCTATTCTTATCATATTCTTAGATATCTTAACGTTTGTTTTGGTGTAAATACCTAGACTTTTACCTTTAATAAACATGTATTAAACTGCATTTTCGTCATAACTAATTGTCAATGTCTGCTATGGAGGCTTTGTTATGACGTCACAACTTTATGTGTACGTTATTTCGTTAACAAAAACTATTTAACAGTATAATATACTTACATGTGGTAATCCATGGAACAATCATCACACATCATATATACACAATGAATATTATAATACTTACATAATATATTGAACAATCCTGGTAGAATCACACATTATATATATATTCACAATATTATAATACTTACAAAATCCAGAGAAAGTCCCATGCAATTCACATAATTCACAATATGATACAAATATATATATACACATGAGTTCAGGAAACAGTTGTCACTGAGTCTTGTCTTGGGCTTGCAGAGCTTGGATGCCGACATGTGCACTGGTGTAGTTTTTAACTGTCCATGAACCTCCACATGATTTGGTAGTTTTCTTCTTCTTGAAGTGAGCTGTGTGAACTCTACATTGACTTTATACAATAGCTTCCCCCTCTCGACATCTATGTCGTCGCAAATGGCTGCGATACTGCTGAAGCGGTGTTAAACAATAACTCGCTCACTCACTCTCCACATCAATGAGCGCCACTCTCCCCAGTCTGACTTCCAACAACAAACCAAACTTGAAGTAAGTTTGTCACCAGTGAGGTGGGAAGAACTTCGGAAGTTCTTCTACTTCCTGCTGAGTCCATGTCTTAACTTTCTTTTTCTTGAGAAAGCTGCGGATGTGGTCAATGTCTTCTTCAAAGTCTCAAACATAGGTTCCCCCTCTCAACATCCATGAGCGCCACGCTCCCCAGTCTCCAACAACAAACCAAACTGAAAGTTCAGTTTGTCACCAGTGAGGTGGGAAGAACTTCTGAAGTTCTTCTACTTCCTGCCGAGTCCATGTCACTTGTGCTCTTAACTTTCTTTTTCTTGAGAAAGCTGCGGATGTGGTCAATGTCTTCTTCAAAGTCTCAAACATAGGTCCCCCCTCTCCACATCCATGAGGGCCACTCTCCCAGTCTCACTTCCAACAACAAACCAAACTTAAAGTTTAGTTTGTCACCAGTGAGGTGGTAAGAACTTCTGAAGTTCTACTTCCTGCCGAGTCCATGTCTTAACTTTCTTTTTCTTGAGAAAGCTGCGGATGTTGTCAATGTCTTCTTCAAAGTCTCAAACATAGGTTCCCCCTCTCCACATCCATGAGGGCCACTCTCCCAGTCTCACTTCCAACAACACACCAAACTTAAAGTTTAGTTTGTCACCAGTGAGGTGGGAAGAACTTCTGAAGTTCTTCTACTTCCTGCCGAGTCCATGTCACTTGTGCTCTTACTTTCTTTTTCTTGAGAAAGCTGCGGATGTTCTCAATGTCTTCTTCAAAGTCTCAAACATAGGTCCCCCTCTCCACATCCATGAGTGCCACTCTCCCAGTCTCACTTCCAACAACAAACCAAACTTGAAGTAAGTTTGTCACCAGTGAGGTGGGAAGAACTTCTGAAGTTCTTCTACTTCCTGCTGAGTCCATGTCTTAACTTTCTTTTTCTTGAGAAAGCTGCGGATGTGGTCAATGTCTTCTTCAAAGTCTCAAACATAGGTCCCCCCTCTCAACATCAATGAGCGCCACGCTCCACAGTCTCATTTCCAATAACAGACCAAATTTTAAGTTTAGTTTGTCACCAGTGAGGTGGGAAGAACTTCTGAAGTTCTTCTACTTCCTGCCGAGTCCATGTCACTTGTGCTCTTAACTTTCTTTTTCTTGAGAAAGCTGCGGATGTGGTCAATGTCTTCTTCAATGTCTCAAACATAGGTCCCCCCTCTCAACATCAATGAGCGCCACGCTCCACAGTCTCATTTCCAATAACAGACCAAATTTTAAGTTTAGTTTGTCACCAGTGAGGTGGGAAGAACTTCTGATGTTCTTCTACTTCCTGCCGAGTCCATGTCACTTGTGCTCTTAACTTTCTTTTTCTTGAGAAAGCTGCGGATGTCTTCAATGTCTTCTTCAAAGTCTAAAACATAGGTCCCCCCTCTCCACATCCATGAGCGCCACTCACCCAGTCTCACTTCCAACATCAAACCAAACTGGAAGTAAGTTTGTCACCAGTGAGGTGGGAATAACTTCTGAAGTTCTTCTACTTCCTGCCGAGTACATGTCACTTGTGCTCTTAACTTTCTTTTTCTTGAGAAAGCTGTGGATGTCTTCAATGTCTTCTTCAAAGTCTAAAACATAGGTTCCCCCTCTCCACATCCATGAGCGCCACTCACCCAGTCTCACTTCTAACAACAAACCAAACTGAAAGCTCAGTTTGTCACCAGTGAGGTGGGAAGAACTTCTCAAGTTCTTCTACTTCCTGCCGAGTCCATGTCACTTGTGCTCTTAACTTTCTTTTTCTTGAGAAAGCTGCGGATGTGGTCAATGTCTTCTTCAAAGTCTCAAACATAGGTCCCCCCTCTCAACATCCATGAGGGCCACTCTCCCAGTCTCACTTCCAACAACAAACCAAACTTGAAGTAAGTTTGTCACCAGTGAGGTGGGAATAACTTCTGAAGTTCTTCTACTTCCTGTCGAGTCCATGTCTTAACTTTCTTTTTCTTGAGAAAGCTGTGGATGTCCTCAATGTCTTCTTCAAACCAAACTTGAAGTAAGTTTGTCACCATTGAGGTGGGAAGAACTTCTGAAGTTTTTCTTCTTCCTGCTGAGTCCATGTCACTTGTGCTCTTTACTTTCTTTTTCTTGAGAAAGCTGCAGATGTCGTCAATGTCTTCTTCAAAGTCTAAAACATGGGTTCCCCCTCTCTACATCCATGAGCGCCACGCTCCCCAGTCTCCAACAACAAACCAAACTTGAAGTAAGTTTGTCACCAGTGAGGTGGGAAGAACTTCTCAAGTTCTTCTACTTCCTGCCGAGTCCATGTCCAGGGTTCCTCCCAGTTTGGTGAACTAAAATCCAAGGCTTTTTCAAGGCTTTTTCAAGACACAAATCACAGATTTTAAGAGCAATATAGAGGTTATAAATAAGTTTATTCTACTTACTTATTTAACAGTCACTTGGAGGTAAAACAACACTGCCACATTCTTGTGTTTCTTCAGGTCATACACCAGATAATACTGTCTTGAGAGTTCACAATCAGTCAACAAAGCATGGTCAGCCATCTACATAAACTATACACTAATAACTATTTGTACAACTACTAACTACTACATCCATTTACTTCATCTTCATTTCTTCATGCTTGTTTTGAAGCTTCTCCTCAAGCTTAGCAAGTTCATCTTTTTATTCTTTGGCTGACCTTCTCAGTGCATTTGATTTTGCAATCAAAGTTAGATTGCCTGTCACCTCTGCTTTATCAGCAAATTCCTCAGCTGACTGTGTGAGTGATTTGATGTCAGTGTTCATTCTGATTTTTTTTTCGGGGGCGGGATAGCGCAGTGGTTAGCGCGTTCGGCTTCGGATCAAGAGGTCCGGGGTTCGAATCCCGCCAGGGGCACGGCAACTTTGTCTGCAGTAGAGAACTGTTCTACACGCAGTAAGGTTTGGGTGCAATGCTGCACTGAATTTCAGCGTAGTACCACCCATGGTTCGCTAGTTCCAGCCGTTGCTCGCAGGTTTCACCGCAATGCATAGCCACATGGCGTTGCGGGCTTTCTCCCTGCCATAATACTAGCAGCCGCGATATAAGTGAAATACTCTTGAAAGCGGCGTTAAACTCCAACTCACCTCACCTCACCTCACCTGATTTTTTTCTTTTTCAATTCTTCTAGTTCTTCCAGTCCAGCTTTTCTCTTCTGTCTCTGTTGCTCTGTCTGGGCTGCCTCTCTCTGTTTTTCCAGGTGGATCCTGTGTCTACTGCTGGCCAGGGTGCAGGACACCATCAGGGGTTTGGTTATTGCCACATTCAGTACACCTCCTGCAGCCTTGACTTGATCACAGATGATCCTCTGTGCCACCAGTGTCTCATCCTTCATGTTCTCCACCTCTATCTCCTTGTTCACTGAGAACCCCCTCTCTACACAGGCCTGGCCATGTGAGAGAACAAGAACAAGTTTGACAACTTCTAGCAGTTTGCTGTAGCTGTCATCACTCATATAGGTGTGGAAGAAAACATCCAGTCTGTCATCCTCACTTCTGTGATTGAAGCTGAGAAACTTCTCTGATCCAATGACTGGGATTTGCTCCAAAAAGGCTCCATATTGTTGTAGCACATCATCACAGTCATCTTCCTGTATTTTCTTGTGGGAGGTCAAGAAAGACACAACTTTCTTGAACATGCCCCTACTCTCATTAGGTTTGTTTGCAATCTGCCTTGGGCTCAGGGATGCCATGTTCCTCACTATGGGGTATGACAGGGGGCACTTGTGGAGCATTTTCTTTACAACACTTTCAAAGAACTTCATGCAGGCATTTTTGAATTCAAGAGAATGTCTCTCAGATACCCCTGACTTGACTGCTTCCTTCAAACATTTCTCAGTCATGAATCCAATTTCTACCTTTCTATAGCTCACTCTGGCATCCTTGTTCTCTTCATCCAACAGTCTCCCAAGCTTCTCATCTTCCATCTCAAGTAGTTGGTCACTCTTGATGAAACATCTCATCAGCCCTCTCACCATCTGACTCAAGTCCTGTGCTAGAAATGGAACCATGGGTCTGTCTGTCTGGAACACAGTAAAAAGGGCTGAAGCTGATTGGCCACAAACTTGAAAAATTGCAGCTTGGTAACAAGTAGTTTGTCCTTCATACAGCTGCTCACAGTTTCATAAGATTTACATGTGGGTTTGGGAAGTTTCTTTTCATCTACTGCCTTGAGGTATGCCTTTACATCATCCATAATGATTAGAGCTCTGTTGCACACAGGCACATTTTCAAGCCATCTGTGGTTTGCAAATTTTAACGGCTTAAGCTGAGTGTTTGCTGTTGAGAAGTAATCCTCCAATCTGGCTGGGGAGTCCTTGAATAGGTAATACAGACTGGAGAGGAAATGGCTTACTTCCCATCCAGAAGCTGAGACTCCACTCTTGAAGTTGTTGTGAATGATGTGGAGGCCACAAGATCCAATGTTGATCACAGTAGAGTCAAAGTCATCTGTGAGTTTCTTCTTCAGTAGAGTAAGAAAGGCCCAGTTGACATTCGGTCCATCCATGCTGACTTGTTGCATGTCTCGAACATCTAGTCCAGTGTCCAGAACGCCCTTCTCGAAATGTTCCAACAACTGTGCTGCTGTTGCATGACCTGGAATTAAATAAAATAATACCATTATTCTTTACATGAAAATCACCTGGCTAAAATAGCAATCTTTTTTAAATACATGGTGATCAGCAGTCTACTTACTAAAAAAATATTTAATTAAATCAAGTAAAATAGTTTGAACACTCATAAAGTTAAACAAAGTAAATGACACATTGAGTAATGACAATGAATTTAATTTTAAAAATACAAGAAAACTAAATCTGGGATTCTGGAAATAGAAATTATCAAGTAAAAAAAAATTCCAGAGAACTTTATTGAAATAATAAGTTTAGGTACAAAGACAAAACGATAATCCATTTCCAATTAATGTTACACATAATAACATAATCCTGTATCCAGAAAGTAAATCTAAAAAATAAATCAAAATTATTACCTAAACCTACCATGAAAAAAAAAATCAGTAAATTTAGTAATTATGGATGAGTGAAATTAATAATAGCTATTATACACATGCCTTGTATGAAGTTAAAAACATATTTCATTCAGAAAGTAAATCTAAGAAAATAAATCAAAATTATTACCTAAACATACCATGAAAAAAAATCAGTAAATTTAGTAATTATGGATGAGTGAAATTAATAATAGCTATTATACACATGCCTTGTATGAAGTTAAAAACATATTGTAGTTTGCAATTGTAACAAATAAAATTTAAGTGAATAATATCAAAATTATCTTGACCTTAATGTGAAACACAGTATATTAAGTTATCAATTTAGAAATGACATACATTAATTTGTTTACTGTTCTAGAATAAACATTATCTACTACTATAAATAGAATGTCTTTACAACGTCATGTGACGTGTCACGTGATTAACTATCAGTCAATCACAACGTAACAAATATCATTTCTGTCAAACTGATTGTTGTGTTATAATTGCATCGTATTTATAAAAATTGAATACAATTATTAACAATATCTTACCTAGAAATTGAGAGCCAAAATACGTCGTAACAACTTGGTTGCCCTCGTTCAGATACCTCAAGTGAATGTCCATTTGTTTTTTCTGGCTTTTTTTGTTCAAACTCTCATCAAAAAGAACACAGTATTTTCCCTTCACACTCTTCTTCAAGGTTTCCAAGAAATATGGTGCTATTCCAAACACGGCAAAATAAGCTGTCTTATTTTCCCCATATGAAAATTTGCTGGCGATAGTACTGTCAGGAAACAGTCTTAAAAACAGTATCGACGTGATGGTTTGACCGATACGACATATGATCTGTTACTGTTTTCAATGTCCAGACGATCTCGGCACGCAGAACATCGTTTTTCGCACTATAATCATGTACAGAAGTCGGCTTGAAAGTATGTGTCACTTTACTTTGAGGTGGGGCTGGAATTTGAAAGTTCGATGTTGTCACGTTGTTTTCGGATTCCATATCCTTAACTTTAGGTTCTGGTTTGCAGAAGTCGTAACTGGTCAAGTTCAAAGTTGACCCCGTCCGTTCGTTCGCTTTGTGTTTCGTACCAACCATGTGTGATTTCAAAGCACTTTCTCCCATCTTACTCAAATCAAAACTTCTACAACATACACAACAATAAGCGCGTCGATTGTCCTCTTTAACATCCTTCACCCACTTGTATTTGGCGAACCACATACGATTAAATACCGTTTTCCCCATGGCGATTGGTTCACTGATCCGCCATTTACATATGAATAGTTCAAGCCTCGTCTTTGTTCGTATGTTATTCGGATACCTTCGTGATTTTCCGCAATTAAAATAACCAAACTTCGGCTTCGTACGTATAAGAATCGATTGTTTCCGTGATAGTATTTCGGAAAATGAAGCACTTCGGGTTCGCCCGTGTGGCATTCACATATGCTCGGGAATTTCCGCGAGACAAATAAAGGGACGTAACTCTGATCAGTAATCATTTCTTTGTTACAACACGATTCTGCCGATGAAAAACGTTTTAAAGAAAAATATCCTTTTTAAAAAATATTTAATAATATTTTGATCAATTGACAAAGAAATATAAGGAAATAGTAATTTTCAAGGCCTTTTCAAGTGTTTTTAACCATTTTCAAGGACTTTTCAAGGCAAAATGGAAATCAAGGCCTTTTCAAGACGAGCAGTAAAATTCAAGGCCTTTTCAAGCCAGTACGAACCCTGAATAGCTTCCCCCTCTCAACATCTATGTCGTCGCAAATGGCTGCGATACTGCTAAAGCAGTGTTAAACAATAACTCGCTCACTCACTCTCCACATCCATGAGGGCCACTCTCCCAGTCTCACTTCTAACAACAAACCAAACTTGAAGTAAGTTTGTCACCAGTGAGGTGGGAAGAACTTCTGAAGTTCTTCTACTTCCTGCCGAGTCCATGTCACTTGTGCTCTTACTTTCTTTTTCTTGAGAAAGCTGCGGATGTGGTCAATGTCTTCTTCAAAGTCTCAAACATAGGTCCCCCCTCTCCACATCCATGAGCGCCACGCTCCCAGTCTCACTTCCAACATCAAACCAAACTGGAAGTAAGTTTGTCACCAGTGAGGTGGGAATAACTTCTGAAGTTCTTCTACTTCCTGCCGAGTCCATGTCACTTGTGCTCTTACTTTCTTTTTCTTGAGAAAGCTGCGGATGTGGTCAATGTCTTCTTCAAAGTGTAACACATGGGTTCCCCCTCTCCACATCCATGAGGGCCACTCTCCCAGTCTCACTTCCAACAACAAACCAAACTTGAAGTAAGTTTGTCACCAGTGAGGTGGGAAGAACTTCTGAAGTTCTTCTACTTCCTGCCGAGTCCATGTCACTTGTGCTCTTACTTTCTTTTTCTTGAGAAAGCTGCGGATGTTCTCAATGTCTTCTTCAAAGTGTAACACATGGGTTCCCCCTCTCCACATCCATGAGTGCCACTCTCCCAGTCTCACTTCCAACAACAAACCAAACTTGAAGTAAGTTTGTCACCAGTGTGGTGGGAAGAACTTCTGAAGTTCTTCTACTTCCTGCCGAGTACATGTCACTTGAGCTCTTAACTTTCTTTTTCTTGAGAAAGCTGCGGATGTCCTCAATGTCTTCTTCAAAGTCTGAAACATAGGTCCCCCCTCTCCACATCCATGAGTGCCACTCTCCCAGTCTCACTTCCAACAACAAACCAAACTTGAAGTAAGTTTGTCACCAGTGTGGTGGGAAGAACTTCTGAAGTTCTTCTACTTCCTGCCGAGTACATGTCACTTGAGCTCTTAACTTACTTTTTCTTGAGAAAGCTGCGGATGTGGTCAATGTCTTCTTCAAAGTCTCAAACATAGGTTCCCCCTCTCAACATCCATGAGCGCCACGTTCCCCAGTCTCCAACAACAAACCAAACTGAAAGTTCAGTTTGTCACCAGTGAGGTGGGAAGAACTTCTGAAGTTCTTCTACTTCCTGCCGAGTCCATGTCACTTGTGCTCTTAACTTTCTTTTTCTTGAGAAAGCTGCGGATGTGGTCAATGTCTTCTTCAAAGTCTCAAACATAGGTCCCCCCTCTCCACATCCATGAGGGCCTCTCTCCCAGTCTCACTTCCAACAACAAACCAAACTTAAAGTTCAGTTTGTCACCAGTGAGGTGGTAAGAACTTCTGAAGTTCTTCTACTTCCTGCCGAGTCCATGTCACTTGTGCTCTTAACTTTCTTTTTCTTGAGAAAGCTGCGGATGTGGTCAATGTCTTCTTCAAAGTCTCAAACATAGGTCCCCCCTCTCCACATCCATGAGGGCCTCTCTCCCAGTCTCACTTCCAACAACAAACCAAACTTAAAGTTTAGTTTGTCACCAGTGAGGTGGTAAGAACTTCTGAAGTTCTACTTCCTGTCGAGTCCATGTCTTAACTTTCTTTTTCTTGAGAAAGCTGCGGATGTGGTCAATGTCTTCTTCAAAGTCTCAAACATAGGTCCCCCCTCTCCACATCCATGAGGGCCTCTCTCCCAGTCTCACTTCCAACAACAAACCAAACTTAAAGTTCAGTTTGTCACCAGTGAGGTGGTAAGAACTTCTGAAGTTCTTCTACTTCCTGCCGAGTCCATGTCACTTGTGCTCTTAACTTTCTTTTTCTTGAGAAAGCTGCGGATGTGGTCAATGTCTTCTTCAAAGTCTCAAACATAGGTTCCCCCTCTCCACATCCATGAGTGCCACGCTCCCCAGTCTCCAACAACAAACCAAACTTTAAGCTCAGTTTGTCACCAGTGAGGTGGGAAGAACTTCTGAAGTTCTTCTACTTCCTGCCTAGTCCATGTCACTTGTGCTCTTAAGTTTCTTTTTCTTGAGAAAGCTATGGATGTTCTCAATGTCTTCTTCAAAGTGTAACACATGGGTTCCCCCTCTCCACATCCATGAGTGCCACTCTCCCAGTCTCACTTCCAACAACAAACCAAACTTGAAGTAAGTTTGTCACCAGTGTGGTGGGAAGAACTTCTGAAGTTCTTCTACTTCCTGCCGAGTACATGTCACTTGTGCTCTTAACTTTCTTTTTCTTGAGAAAGCTGCGGATGTCCTCAATGTCTTCTTCAAAGTCTGAAACATAGGTCCCCCCTCTCCACATCCATGAGTGCCACTCTCCCAGTCTCACTTCCAACAACAGACCAAACTTGAAGTAAGTTTGTCACCAGTGAGGTGGGAAGAACTTCTGAAGTTCTTCTACTTCCTGCTGAGTCCATGTCTTAACTTTCTTTTTCTTGAGAAAGCTGCGGATGTGGTCAATGTCTTCTTCAAAGTCTCAAACATAGGTTCCCCCTCTCCACATCCATGAGCGCCACTCTCCCAGTCTCACTTCTAACAACAAACCAAACTGAAAGCTCAGTTTGTCACCAGTGAGGTAGGAAGAACTTCTGAAGTTCTTCTACTTCCTGCCGAGTCCATGTCACTCGTGCTCTTAACTTTCTTTTTCTTGAGAAAGCTATGGATGTTCTCAATGTCTTCTTCAAAGTGTAACACATGGGTTCCCCCTCTCCACATCCATGAGGGTCACTCTCCCAGTCTCACTTCCAACAACACACCAAACTTTAAGTAAGTTTGTCACCAGTGAGGTGGGAAGAACTACTCAAATTCTTCTACTTCCTGCCGAGTCCATGTCACTTGTGCTCTTAACTTTCTTTTTCTTGAGAAAGCTGCGGATGTCCTCAATGTCTTCTTCAAAGTCTAAAACATGGGTTTCCCCTCTCCACATCCATGAGTGCCACTCTCCCCAGTCTCCAACAACAGACCAAACTTGAAGTAAGTTTGTCACAAGTGAGTTTGGAAGAACTTCTGAAGTTCTTCTACTTCCTGCCGAGTCCATGTCACTTGTGCTCTTAACTTTCTTTTTCTTGAGAAAGCTGCGGATGTCCTCCATGTCTTCTTCAAAGTCTAAAACAGAGTCAACATCCATTTGGGGACTGTCAGGAACAGTATCTTCATCCATATTGACGTCCATTTTACTGTTACCTTCCAGGACATCTATAACAGAATAGAATAATGGAATCAATCATTCAAAATTGACTATTATTAAATTCATACACTCCTATGACATGGAGACTTATTATGAGTGATCATTCAAGCTTACATAGCAGTCTTCAAGAGTTATACATGTACATTTAACACAACTTACGAGAAACAAAAACTAAATAAAACTTGACAATTGACAGTTTGTTTGGATCTCTTTACAATTGACAGAAAAGGATATTGTGATATTATTAAAATTAGTAATTACGTTCAATAGGTTTCAATATAAAAACATAAAACATTGTATTCTTTCTTTTGGTTTCGATAAAGAACCAACAGTATCTAGGACGTATCAATAGTGGTGGTATTCAGGGCTCCAGATAATTATTTTCACCAATGAGTATTTCACTCATCAAAATAAAAAATGAGGAGTAAAATTACTAAATGAAAAAAGTCAATGGGTATTTCACTCATCAAAATAAAAAGTGAGGAGTAAAATTACTAAATGAAAAAAGCTAAGAGTATTTAATAATTTCAACGTATTAACATTCAGTGTCTTCATCTCATAGGTGTTCAATTAGTCATTGGTTATTTGGCCAGTGCATGTACCAAAATAGACTGTTTCTTCAATATATTTATTTATACTACCGTCTAATCCATGTGCTTTAATTGTACAATATGTTGAATATACTTTTTTTAATTTTTATGAATTTAATGAATCAATTTTCTGTTTCAGTCACTACAAAATGTAATAAAGAAAATCCCATAAAAATTATGAATTTAATCAATTAATTATTAATTAATCATTATTAGACTGACAAACTTCATCCTTGAATAGTTCACTCAATACTAGCTAAGTCTTAGAGAACATACCGGTATTCCGTTCTCCCTATCGTTTCCACTACATTACCGCTACAAGTTGATACATTTTTTAAAGTACATTTAATGTTTGAATTTTGTTTGTAAGCATGAAATCTTCTTATTGATTTTAGTTGTGATTATTTGACATAACAATTTTCCTGCCCTGATTTTGTTGTTCTAAATAGAAATAGAAACACTTAGTACAGATGTCTGTCTTCAATAACTGAATATGTAGGCTATCTAATGTCGCTAAGGATTTTAGTCAAAATATTCACTGACAATTCCCATCTCTATATGTTTTAATAATTATTTACCAGGTTATCAACACTAAAATAAGTTTAAACAGATGTCAAAACAGTAATCACCGAACACAAGAAAACCGGGTGAAGAGCCTGTCATGATTTCTAAACAAATGCCGATAACTGGTTTCAGATAAGTGCACGTTTGCGCTATATGATAAACATTCATCAGACAGTGTCTAGTTTAGAGGAAGACAAGAGTAGCCTCCCTTTCGTTTTGGTTAGCGTTTCCGATGGGAAGCGGTCTTTTCGTAGGTGAAACCAGTTCGTAGGAGTGACCTTTTCGTAGGTGAAACCGGTTCGTAGAAGGTCTTTTCGTAGGAGGATTATTTAATTTAAATATATTATGTTTTAGGATATTACTAAGCGTTTGTTTGTAATTGTTTTACTTTATTTCGTATAAATAGTGTCTTTTCACATTTCACTCTCTGTGACACTGTGGCAGTGCACCCCTCCTCCTTCGGCCTCACTGAGCACCACCAGTACACTGCATAGGATAGGTATTTCCGTAAACAATCGATATTTTAATATTCGATATAATATACCATTAAAAGATTTAATATATTTTAGTATATTTATACGATTTAATATAGGATTTAATATGGGATTTAATATAGGATTTAATATACGATTAAAAGTTGATTAAAATAAATGAGTCTTCTCAGTTTCGGAAAGTTGTATTTGTATGTAGTGATCGAGATGTTTTGATTGTACATTGCATTGTCGGTGACTTACCCGTTTCATCTTCAGCGGCACCAGCTAATCTTCTAGTCGTTGCTGATTAGTCATACTTACCAGATTACTTTATTAAAAACAACATCACAAAACAAATAATATATATTTAATACTAATCATGTTTAAATAAACCTCATCTCCCGCGGCGTATGTTAGGGATTCACTCGCTATTTAATACAAAATGAATTGACAGACGATCATAAAAATAACAAATAAAGACTGCAAATCTTGTACATAATACAATTTAATAATCCTCCTACGAACCGACCGTTATATCCTCCTACGAACTGGTTCCTCCTACGAAAAGACCTACACCCTTTCCGATAATGTTGATGGACTTTTATTGTTTATCGGTAGTTGTGGCAATTAACGTGAATAAATAAGTTACTGACAACTGAAAGGAACTTTCAGTTGACAGATGTACCATGAAATTTATCAGTCCTTTGATCTTGCTTTCATTACACAATTTTGATGGTCACGCATGTAAACAAAATCGGATTCGTATTCTGAGAGATTTGTGCGTATCTTTCACTCGTTGATTTCATTTTTCATGCGTACATATGAATTATTCATGCGTATTCTCCGCAAATACGCATCTTATCTGGAGCCCTGGGTATTGGCATACATTTTGTCATACGATACATCACGATACTATAATTTTCTTCCCAACGATATATTGCCAAAGTATTGTGCACCTTAACTGGGATACGATACGTATCCCGATACAAGGCAGGCGATACGATACGTATCACGATACTAAATCTTCATATCACAGGGGTTAAATTTTTTTAGAAAAGCCACTTGCCCCAGGGCAAGTGACATAAAGAAAGTCACTTGCCCTGATTTTTCATGATTTTAATGTAATGAGACAAAATAAAACAATTGAACATTGATGCCAGTGTTGTTTATGTTTTACATACAGCTTTAGAGGGAATACTGAATGATTTTCATCAATTTATATAATGGATCAGTCTTCCTGAGTGACACATATTGTAGAAAGATAGTGTTTTAAAATACCAATTGCATGAAAATACTCACTGGAATTGTAAACTTTATCATACATATTTTAATATTAATATATTAACAGATTATGATTGATATAACTAAATTAATTTCAAATACTAACAATAAACATGTACAAATTAATCAACTTGAAAATTTCAATTGAATAATAACAAATTATCAATGTAAAACAAAATAGTATTGCAGTTATTGCAATTTGTTTCAAACAGAAATATTTTATTTATTTAGTTTCTATATCAAGCAAATTATAAAATACTTCTTGCTAACATCTGTCATGCTATCATGAAAACAATATCAAGACTTGCTTATGATAAACTGAACAACCAGTTTATCATTTAAATATATTTATTTATTATTTATAATATTTGAACTACAACTTGAACTCAAAACTTAACCCACATGGGGGCGGGATAGCGCAGTGGTTAGCGCGTTCGGCTTCGGATCAAGAGGTCCGGGGTTCGAATCCCGCCAGGGGCACGGCAACTTTGTCTGCAGTAGAGAACTGTTCTACACGCAGTAAGGTTTGGGTGCAATGCTACACTGAATTTCAGAGTAGTACCACCCATGGTTCGCTAGTTCCAGCCGTTGCTCGCAGGTTTCACCGCAATGCATAGCCACATGGCGTTGCGGGCTTTCTCCCTGCCGTAATACTAGCAGCCGCGATATAAGTGAAATACTCTTGAAAGCGGCGTTAAACCCCAACTCACCTCACCTTAACCCACATAATTTAGTATTTACAGCTGTCCACTCGTTAACCCCTGTTATCCATTGATAAAATCAGGCTCTCACCAAATGTCAGTCACTTTCTCTACTTCTGAAGTAAATATGAAGATTTTCCAAATATTTTGGTTCCCTCTCAATGACAACAACAACTTCTAGTAGCATTGTAATTATAAACGTAAATCGGCTACTCGCATACTTGTCACCGGTCATTCATTCGGAAGACTGAATGTCAAGGCCATTAATCATTCGGAAGAACTGCAAATATCAACTGAACCTTGAAATACGTATACTTTTCTACTGGCTGCCGACTTCAGTCGAAGAAAACCGACTTGATTGTTGGAGTGCGTTTACTCATTTCTATAAATAGACACAATGTTTGACTGCGCTATGTTTACAAGCTTTAGATTTTTTTAACGGATAATCTAAAGTAAATGAAAGGTATCAGTAAATGACAGCTGCATTTTAATAATGCAAAATTTATTCAGATGACTTTTTAAGCATTTTCTTCACAGAAATTGTTGTTTGCCGAGGGGGTTATGGGAAGTCCAGGAGGTACAACTTTCGTTTTGTAAATTCAATGCATTAACGTTTTCCTTCTAAACTCTATCATAAATCAGTTGATTAAAGTATGCATCTCTAAATAATTATAAGAATAAGGACAATTTACAACATTTGTAAATATATCGTCAGATTCCGGAAGGATTTTTCTATATGCATTCGGATTCGAGATGACCAAGTTAAAACACTTATTGATGAATGTTACATCGACCGCTAATATTGTCAAAGAACGTTTTCGGAGCACGAATTTCCAAGCAAATCTTTTTTAATTGTAAGCATGTATTTGAAAATAAATGACATCTAAGTCATATTTACTTATTGAGCCTATTTGACATCGGGATTCGCTGATAACGAAAATAAACATCGATGTATCGTGGACCGTTTGGAGTATCGCATCGGGATATTTTTCAAAACAAAACTTAGTATCGATACACTGTATCGGCGGCCCATAGATCGATGCATCGATGCGTATCGATGAATCGTCGCACCACTACGTATCAATGTAGAAATAAAATTCATTTTGAAATAGAAGAGAGATATTGCTGTCTTTGAGGTAAAACTCAGAATGAAGGGAAATTTGAGCTGGGTTGCAATTTTACAACTTAAATAGGGTGTAACTAGCAAGTGGTGTCAGCTTCTTTTGGGGCCACTGTCCGGACAGTTGAGAGATAGGGATCGGCTGCTGGGTAAAACTGTGATGGGTACCATAAATCTGCCCGTACCCCTAATCAAACTACTGCCGAGAGTGGGACTAGGTCTTGTGAATTTAAACTCTAATTAACAAGATAAATTGTCAAAATTCAATTGGAAGGTAGAATGGATTCGGAGAAAAGAAGATAAAAGTTCAAATACTGGTAGAATGTACATGTCTGCGCTTCATTATGTTATTGCATCATTATTTACATATATACAGACGCCTCCGCCGACACTTTCCGGTATCGTCAACATCACGATCTAATCCAAGCGACATGCCAAAACAAGGAAGCGCAAGGCTGTTATTATCAATTGAAGGATTTAACCAGGACTCTGTAAAACACAGCAGACAACTTTCCTTATACTCTAACAGTTATTTTACACATGAATTCATTCATCTTATTCCTAAGAGAGCGAAGATTGGCAAAAAGAATTGTTGGAAGTGGCGGTTTGTTTAGTCTATTCCTTCTTTTCTTCTGTAAGAATGAGATTTAAGATATGCCCTGCTTTGTGTGTGGACAATTCGGTGTGTTGAGTGAGACTTCAAACCTCGCAGGTATCAGGATAGATGTTTTGTTAGTGTCATAATATTGAATATTGAAGTCACCACAGATAATGATGTTGTTTATTGATGTGAGCGATACGGCAAGAAATTCTGTGAAGTCATCAAGAAACTGGGATATTGTTACTGGATGCTTTGCTGAATAGGGCGGTCGATAGATACCTATTATGTAGGTTGTTACATTTCATAGTCAACTGCCATATTGCAAATTCGAAAATAACATGTTTGACCTTTACGCATTTCCTTGAATTTCTTTGCCTTTGTGCAAATTGCTAGCCCCCTCCCTTTTGGCTGTCCTTGGAGCTGAATGAAATCTCCAACCGTCACTATTGAGATCAGTTTGGTGATCAGCACTTTCATCCAGCCATGTTTCACTCGTTTCCGAGTTTTCCTTGTTTCCTCAGGATAAGATATGTCCGATTTAACACATTCCTGTGGTATGTCCAAGTGAAGTGAATCTGCCATCTTGGTGGTCACTGTATGATAGTTGACAGCTGTTTACCGCTACACACCGGAAAAGCAGTATTTCCACGAAAATCAGCAGAAGCAAAACTGTGTTGTTGTTCCCTTCGTCATGACTGATACAGTATCATAAATTTGTAGAAAGTTATAAAAGCGCAAATACAAATAAATCACAAAAATTGCAAAGAGCTCATTTAGATGTGTGCACTAGAGATTCCAGGCAGTTGTCGACTTGAACAAAGTTTACCGTGGCAGCCTTTTGTCTACCACAATTTAATGGTCCATTTATAGTCCATCCAAACACAGTTCTGGTTGCGTAAGGATCTTTTGGTCCACCGATTCTAACATCCAGTTGGGCAAGTGCCAAAGGACATGACTGTCAAACACAGGAATATGGATGTATTTCATATGCGCCAAGGTTTAGATGTCTTTCTCTGTAACGAAACTGTCTCTCATTTCAGGCATTTGGTTAACACATTCGACATTTCAACAACATAACATGAATACTACAGAAAAAGACCACATGGCCAGGGGAGCTTACTCTAGTAGCTTTTACTGATGTGAAATGTGTATATAGAGGACAGTGTGCATCACACAACACATGATATACAGATTAAATATAGTCGCATGAGACATTTTACAATAAGTTTTTGCATGTCCGAGAATGGGGAAAATTTCTTTTTAAAAAGTGTGCTATTGCCCCTTTAACATGATGCTGATAACAAAATGAGTAAGGGGCTCTCTTGAACTATTGTGAGTTTTCAGTGCCCACTTTCCATCAACAAGGTCTTATTGATTTCTACAGATTTTCTGTTGTAACCTTTGTTAGATGCAGGCGATATTTCACTATTCCGCATAATCGCATAAAATCAAAGATTGTTTATATATAATCTGAATTTTACACAATATGTACCTGTCGCACAGATGAAGCAAGTTTAATCATCTTTACAGTTCCAGAATGCTCAGTTTCAAACATGGCCGATTGAAATTCTGTTTTTATCTGAGAAAGTGATTAATATATATATAAGCCTCGATAATCCGGCCTCCGATAATCTCGCAGTTTCTGAACGGTAGGAAGATGTAACCAAACTAATCTCTTTAGTAGTCCTCAGTACTAGTCGGAACATTTCACTATCCGAACGTTTTGAAAAACTGAAGCGTTCGGATTATCGAGGCCTGACTGTATGTATATATAATATATATATATATCTGAAGAGAGTGACCTCTGATTTTTATCACTTCCGGACATCCACTGACTGCTAGGGGAAGACATCCTCATTTATCCAGGGTTTTATATATGCTCCGTTACTCTCCACCATATCACCCCTTGGACACTCCATCAGAAAAATATGTACTCAAATTACCCGCCTTTGGCCAGCTTGAGCCAATCAAACTGCTTGGACCTGCGAGCCAATGACAATTCATATCACTTTGTTGCAAAGCACGCACCTCCTGGGCGCAGTCATTTTGTTAGCCATCCATCCCTTGACCATTTCTGTCTTATCCTATCAAGCATTTTCATTGGTTACTGATTTCGTCACGCTGTGTAATCGAGGATGGGTTAAGAACCCAAAAATCAAACTAGCGCCTGTGCACCAACTGCCTATTATCTAACATCAGGAAGGAGACATTGCCCAAGTGATTTTTATTCCCAGTCACAACAAAGTTGGTTGGGATATTCACATGAATCATTACTATCAAAATTAGATCAAATGAAACAATCTATCTCGTGATATCGAATTGGTCTAATGACTTCCTAGCCTCGTCATTGATTAGCTGGACTGAGAGGTCTGGAGACATGACCCTTCCGGAACAGTTCTCAGATAAAGAATTTAACATGACAGTGATTTCTGAGATTGAGGAATGACCTTCACGTGTCTTTGTGTCCGTGTCTCCAGGCTTTTCTTGTCCTGCTCATAACTCTTAAAATGTTTATGATCATGAAAGATTGTGTTTATGTATCATGCAAGCAGTTTAAATTTGTTTAGGGCTTTCAACTTCTTTGGATTCTTCATGTTGACTGTTTCCATGGAAAATCAACTTCGAATTTAGTTCTCCGAGCAGAACTAAAAAACTCAACTAAACCAAACTTGGTATATGAAACAATCATCACAATTAAATGTGCCTTTTTGGTTTTTCAACTTTTTCAGACATCTATTTCTGGTCATTTCCATGGAAACACGTCTTAGAATTTTGTTTACACAACAGAACTAAATTATAAGGCATATATCAATGCAACTTGGTTTATCAAATAATTATCATGTGAAGATGTACATTTCCTTGTTATTCAAATTTTTGTTGTTTCTATGAAAATGCTTTTACAATTGCATTTGATAAATATAATTTTGTTACAATTAGTATTTTAGCATTGTTGTCCATCCCACTGACAAATCATGTGTACTTTTCTCTTGTATATATATTTTGTATAATTAAATATGTTCTTTTAACACTAGTGTCCATCTTTCCTTTTTTGTATTTGATAATTAGAATCTCATTGTTTCCAAAGTATCCTGATTCCCTGAGCCCAGTAACTCTTGTTTTGCTGTAGGTTGCTTACTCATCGCTATATATGTGTATTTTCTTCAGCAAATCAAATGTCATGAGTTGAAGTTAAAGATTGCTTGTTGGATGCCAGCCGGGTAGTGACAATATTAAATTTAACTTCCTTCATTGGCTGGTTATCTATAGAGATATGAAATCGGGGTATCGTAGTAGGATATACATTTCAACAAACATTACAGAACAAGAAGTATCATGTCGAGTGTTCATTGCCAAACTGTCACAGTAATTTGTAATCAGTGCAAGTTCGTATGGAACGTACTTGAATACCCACTATGCTTTGACTTTCTCCAATTCGATTAATCACAGCCCACCAAATTACAGTCTGATTAAAATCAACTGTTTTCCGAGGAATAAAAGTTGCAAAATAGTTCATCCAAACTCATTGTTCAGAGGTATCCTTGCTAAACCGTCTGATAATGCCTGTAGGCAATCACAGAACATCCAACAAAACCTTTCGGTACAAGAAGCTAGGGGCAGGTAACTCCCAACAGCCATACTTTCATCAGTTTCCATAACATGAGGAAGGTGTTAACGAATGATTCTGAATGCTTTCAAAACGGCAACCATTAAAATCCATCACGTGATTGGTCAGCTGTGTGGCTGGGTTTTGTATCCACCAAACTGGTACAGAACATGCACCTAAACCGGATGTTCTCTGACCTTGTGGAGGGGAAGCTACAGAACCTGTTCCTGTTCCTGAAGATGCATTATACTGCAAATTTAATCCTCGAAAAGAGGTCGATTTTTAATCGGACTGCACTCTGATATACAGAACTGCCTACCCTCCTTTAGTGTTAAGTGTATATATACTGCAATTTTGGAGTATTGATGAAGTTAGTATGATACTATTAGTTTCAAGATATTATGCTCTGGTTTGACAACAATAATCATTGTCTGACTTTGTTTACTGGGGTTAACTCTGAAACTTAGTTATAATTTAACTCAGTAACAGTACAGTACTCCATTCAGAAATTGATGTTCACAGTAGAGGTGTACAATTTACAAAATTGGTGTACAATCATATTTTAGGACAGTCAAGTGTGTACAAAATACTCTCAAAGTGCCGCTAATGTTGCAATATTGCCCAAGTGGCGTTAAACAATAACTCCCACACTAAAAGTGTATAAGTAGGCAGCCCTGGATATAGAAAATGTTTAACATCATTGATTGGCTGGAGGGAAAGGTCACAAGACACGACCCTGTCGAGCAGTCCTCAGATCACGAACGTCTGAATGCAGTGCGGTACAAGTGTTTTGTTTGATCTGATTTTAATGAGATTGAACTTTTATCACCAAATTTTCAGACAAGACAAGTAATTACATTAATACAATTTGCTTTTATTTTGGGATTTCATTACATTGAATTAAAATACAAATGTGATTAAAAATTTACAGTTTAAAATAATTATTAATTGTAAAAATACAATGTTTGGACCTCAATTAACTGTATTACTGATTACTGTGGTCCCTTGTTTCTCTTAATGTTATTTAGTATAAACCTCATGTAAATAATTATAAAACATTGAAAGTAAGAAAATAATAAACAACATTTAAAACAAGAGTACGGTACCAAAAACAATATATAATGAGATACTGGCAGATAAAATGACAAATGCAAGTTCCTGAATTATCAGAATGATTATCATCCATGAGTTATTGACACTCCCACAATACAACATTTAATATGTGATGTCAAAGGTTTAAACAACTTCCCTACGCAAGACATAACTCTTGCCATTGTCCACTGGCTCATTGAAGCTTTGCCGCATTTCCTTCAGGTTTCTGTTCTAGGTAATGAGAGCACACTATGCATTTCAGGTGCAGCGCTTCACTATCTTAGCAAAGACAACTGGGGGAAATACCGCTAATCAGCCAGTTAGGGAAACTGGCGAACGTTATGCCGTGCGAAGGGAAGTTGAGGTTTAAATAACATGGTCAACAAACCTCACTCATGTTAAAGTGATTGTCTCATGTTGACAAGGCAAATATTTGTACATGTCAGGCAAAGTTTTCACAACTTACAACAATCTTTCCTCTTATGTTTGCAATTGTTTTCATAATTTTGAATGTCGCAGAAACCTGAATAATGATTTTTAAAAAAACAATACCCCCATCCACTTTCTTTCAATCTGCCTCGCAGAATCATTTCGCACATTTTTTTAACGTCAAGCACATGGAATTCCTTCTGCTAACATGCAATGAAAACATAAGATGTCAACTTGTTAAGACTATTAGAAAGAGAAAGCATGTTATAAGATGATGACTCAAGAACTATTGGCAGTGCAGGTGCCAGTTTGTCAATATTATGATTTTTAAAAAATGGTCTGTTCTATATTAAAGTTATAAATCGACTAGGGAAATGTATGTCAATAGACTGGGGAAGTCAATAGATCGAGTGATTACCCGGTAATAGTGTAAAACTGTCCATGTACAGCGTAATTATACAAATAAATTTCTGATATTTTCCACTACTTTAGTAACAGATATGATGAATGCTACAATTTCAATCAAACACGCTCACCGCTAATGGCTGCAAGTAACATTCAACAAAAACTCATTCGCTCAACTCACAAGAATTTTAATGTCAAAATGATACGATCACTTTAATTTGAGTGAATCTGTTCCATTCAGAAACAATTTGCATAAAGTAAAAAGAATTCAGAATATGTATTTTATGATATACTGATCCTTATTTTTTTTATTTCATTTCTTAGAAAGAAAGAAGTAGAAATATTCAAATATGGCACATAGATAACAGGTTTAAAGCATTCTAATATTTTGGTCATCCAGTTTATTTTGATAGAAAAACATAGCACTATAATTGACTTGGAAATCTCAATAATAATTTCATAAAAATAATAAATACAACATGAACAATTTCATGAAACTGAAACATGTTAACTATTTGAATCATTTCTAAGAAATGACAATGTCACTAAATTCACTAAATGTCATTACAATGATGCACTAAAATCCAGAGGGAACATTTACGCAAAACTTATCAGGGATGAAACACATATATTAGTTGAACTGCTGTGTTTTGGTTTCGATTTCGTGCATCAGTTTATTTTTGGTGTATACCACATACCATAATTTTGTGTTATTAGCTTCCACAAATTTTATTTATATTTTCATTTTCTTCAAGTTTACATTCATTATTGTTAGTTGCAAGAACATATATATATGTGTTTTGTCGTGACTTTAGTTCTGAACCGAACTGAAAATGTACAAAACCATGGGTTGTGTACCGCAACACACATCAAACCAAAACTCAAGTGTACTGTTTCACTCTTATAAATTACATACCGGTACTTTAAGTAGAGGGTAATGTCCGAGTAACTCTCCATTCCTTAAAAATAATGGAGCCGAGGCCCCGGAGGGAACATTTACGCAAAACTTATCAGGGATGAAACACATATATTAGTTGAACTGCTGTGTTTTGGTTTCGATTTCGTGCATCAGTTTATTTTTGGTGTATACCACATACCATAATTTTGTGTTATTAGCTTCCACAAATTTTATTTATATTTTCATTTTCTTCAAGTTTACATTCATTATTGTTAGTTGCAAGAACATATATATATGTGTTTTGTCGTGACTTTAGTTCTGAACCGAACTGAAAATGTACAAAACCATGGGTTGTGTACCGCAACACACATCAAACCAAAACTCAAGTGTACTGTTTCACTCTTATAAATTACATACCGGTACTTTAAGTAGAGGGTAATGTCCGAGTAACTCTCCATTCCTTAAAAATAATGGAGCCGAGGCCCCGGAGGGGCCGAGGCCCATTATTTTTAAGGAATGGAGAGTTACGAGGATATTACCCTACTTAAATTACACTCAAAGTATTGCTCTTTTATCAAAATTGCTTTAAAAAGTTAAAGAAATTAAATTTCTACTTCAAAAATATCATGCGATGTGTAACTCTCCATTACTGAAAAATAATGGAGTGAAAGAACAATAGGATGACGTCACAAGTGTAATTTAACCCTCGGAGAAGTACCATGAGGTCTAGGACACTCCACGGTATGACACAAATGGCACCAAAGGTTCACAGAAATGTTTACTAAAGCTTACTCAGCTGTATGTGTTGGAAGTATATAAATATTTTCAAATGATCCCGACCAAGAAAATTGGACGAAAATAATCATCTTTTTAATTTTTTAAGGTTGGATCTCCTTGAGCCCAAATATATTTAAAACATTTTTCTAACTGAGTCTGTCCCTCAATGAACTCACGAATATGGCCAATTTTAAGTCATTTCAATTTGATTTGAAAATACAAGGGAGGCCACGCTTGAAATGAAGACGATAGAATATGATCCTGATGTCCGCTGTGCCTCCTCAGAGTTGAACAAGACTCAATCTAAACAATCTTTTGAGTGAATTTCCAGCCAAACTGTGATGAAGGTTATGATACAGTGAGTGAATTAGTTAAATTTTTACTGTCACTTTCAGCTGCAGTATTCCCCACTCAGTATTTTGGGCTCCAGACTCGCTATTTTTTCTCGTAGTTCATCCAAAGGTATATCAGCATCTATGACCTGGCAAAGTAAAACAAATAAATAGAAAAATACTCCTTGAAATATGTGTTGAGTTTGACCTTTTGTCACAATTTTATACAAAAACATTGAATGTTTCATTAAACATGGTCTCTAATCCTTATAAACCGAACAGGAAACAAAAGAAATATCTCACCAATACAGGGGCAGGTAACTCTCCCCTCTTTTTCTCAATTAGCCATTCTTCGTGTAGTTTGTGAAGGGTGTTCAAGTAATCCTGGAATTCAAATATTTCACTTCATTACTACCGGTATTTAATTAATGAAATGAAATTAAATATTTTTTAGGTATTTATTTTGAAAATCAAATAATTGATACAGACATTGAAAATCTCAGGTAAAACATTAATGAGCTTGGTATAAAAAACTGACATAACTAGACATCATGTTTCCATGCATGATTTTAAAGAACTTCATATATTATTGATAATGACACCAATGGCTCAAAAACTTAAAGCGTAATTAAAAATACTTACAAGTGGAACCCCCTTTTCCTCATCCCGATTCCTTTTGTGAATTCGGTCATGACAATTTTGTGGAGTAGCTCGTAAATAAACTGATGAGAAAGAAAAACGACAAAGGTTAACTTGTGAAATATATGATAAAAAATTGGGAATAAATGTGTTTGGGATGATGAAAATTATGGAAGATTGTCCAATGAGATCTGCTTGGTGTAACATTAAATTCAACAATGGTAACAGGAAACTGCAGTGTTTTTTTGTCGTTGTTGTTAAGTCACTTGCAGGATTCAAACCACAGACCTACTGATCCAAACATGCAAACCTGGATTATCAACAAGCAGTCCTAAGTCACTTACAACATAAACTACCAAGTTGGTTTGACTCCCAAACGGTTTTAAGACGGTTAAAGAATTGAGTCTGAAACAGTTTTCATCCCGCCAGGGGCACGGCAACTTTGTCTGCAGTAGAGAACTGTTCTATACGCCATACGGTTTGGGTGCAATGCTACACTGAGTTTCAACATAGTACCACCCATGGTTTGCTAGTTCCAGCTGATGCTCGCAGGTTTCACCGCAACACAAAGCAACATGGTGTTGTGGGCTTTCTCCCTGCCATAATACTAGCAGCCGCGATATAAGTGAAATACTCAGGTGAAAGCACCTGAAGGTGAGGTGACTTGGGAGTTTAACGCCGCTTTCAAGAGTATTTCACTTATACATGGTTCATACAGCCAAAACAGAATAAAATTCCAGTACTTTTCAAGGACTTTTCAAGGACATTTTACCATTTTTCAAGTACATATATTCGCAGAATTATTTATATCGATTATATTTTTAAAGCTTCCCACAGCAATAATTTAATTACCCTTTTACCATGAAAGACAAATAACTTAAATATCAACACATACTTGAATTTAAAACATTGTCTGTGTTTGTCTTCTTTTAGTATCATTTTGAAAAAGTTGGACTTGTAGACGTTATTATTTTCGATTTCACAGCCGCACGATGTTTTTCTCCTTTCATATTAAATTTCAGCCCGCTCTCTCTCATATTTCAAATGTCAATATGGTACGATTGCAGTGTGCAGAAAGCCTTTCTCTTGTCACTAGATGGCTTTACCCAACTATAAACAGGATTGCTTAACCATTTAGCGTTGAAAACGCACAAACCACGATTGCAACTTACAGATTTGACGTGTACAACAAAGTCAAGTGACATACCAACTTTCGGTTTCGATGCCGCCATTTTCCAAAGTGCACACATGCGAGAAAACTAACGACCAATCAAAAGTTCAGGCTATGATTACGTCACGTACATTATGAATGAAAGCCTCGTTGTGATTTTACAACTCAATGAATTATAGTATTATTTACAAATATGGAATAACTGTTAGATTATGCTAAACACGCAACATTTGACCGACATTGACACTTTTATTCACGATCAATACTTTTGGTTGACATTATTACATTTTATTGACATTCTTATGTCACTTTGAAGATCGATTTATTCAAGAATGAATGCAGAATATAATGAAAACATATGGCAGATTATTGCGTCAGAACGAGTGGATAATTATTTATGCGAACTCTCATTAGTGGATAAAAGGGTGTGTCATCGTTTCGAATTCTCATTGGCTGATATATTTGGTGACTCAATAGACATACGACACTTACTTCCCAGTTCGAATCGAAGTATTTAGACACTTCAAAATGATACTAAAAGAGGAAAAACACAGACATTGTTACAAATATTTAATTTTTCACAGCTATCTTCAAATCGTTTGACCAGCAGTGGTTGGTATTTTTGGGCCAATGCAAACGCTGTGGAGTTGTTTCCATGCGCCATTTTTTTAATAAAGATACTTCCGTGTTTTAGATTGTGATCGATGTCAGGGTATATTCCAGTACATTTTTGAAAATTTCAAGGACATTACCGCGAAATTCCAGTACTTTTTCAGGACATTTAGTAAGCATTGTAAATTCAAGTACTTTTCCAGTATCAAAACAAAATTCAAGTACTTTTCCAGGCCCGTGCGAACCATGTTATATCGCGGCTGCTAGTATTATGGCAGGAAAAAGCCCGCAACGCCATGTGGCTATGCATTGCTGTGAAACCTGCGAGCATCGGCTGGAACTAGCGAACCATGGGTGGTACTAGGCTAAAATTCAGTGTAGCATTGCACTCAAACCTTACTGCGTGTAGAACAGTTCTCTACTGCAGACAAAGTTGCTGTGCCTCTGGCGGGTTTCGAACCCTGAAAGCACTCGAAACAGTTTTTGAATTTCTAAAACAGCACATTGACTAACGAGTTTCATACACACCTATGAGATCAATGTTAGTTTCCGCATTATGGTTCAACCAATCGTGCCACTCGTTCAAGATGTTGTAATCAATGGCTGGCATGAGTCCACTGTAAACAAAATAAATTATTTTAAAACAGATTTCATTAGCTTTAAAAATGTCAAACAAATATAGACAACACCTTTGTAAAACTGAGCCATATGAGAAAAAACGCTATATATAAGATACGCACAGCAATACAACACAGGCGGCCAATGGGACCGACAGCATGCTTTATGAGACAATAAAACATGCTCATGATGTCATATTTTTTTTATTGTTCAATTGCTAGTGAATGTGTTCTACGACGGGAGGCATTAATATTTTCAAAATAAAGTTTAAACAAATAACATTATATCTCAACCAATTTATATAAAAGCGAGTTAGTGTTTAAGAGCATCTCATATAAGAAATAGAAGACTCGTTGTTGTGCTTTATTGTAGAATAAAACATAGCAGGGAGCATAAAACACTCTGGGCTGCGCTTTTCGTGTTTTATGCTCCCTGCTATGTTTTATTCTACAATAAAGCACAACAACGAGTCTTCTATTTCTTAAATAAATAACCAACCAATAAAATAACTATAAATCAACCAATAGTGGTAGTTCCTGGATAAGAAGGGAGATGAGTGACCATAACATTTGAAATCACATTTGATTGGCTGGCAAAACACATGCTATATATATTGCAATAAGTAACCAGCCTACAGTGATACGAGGTGAAGCTCCATAGACGATCAGGGAAATGGGTGTCCAGTTAACAGGTTAACAGTATATTATTTAGTCTGATAAAATTCCTCTGGTAACTTTGTAGTGACAGAAAAGTATTCTTAGGGACCCTAAAAATAATATATTGTAGGTACAAAATTAAATCTATACATTTACCTTTGATAAAGATTTTCAATGAAACAGTAACGGGCACTGTATATGGATCTTTCAATCATCTTAACTCGAGCTTTCTGAAAAATAAAATAAATTAATTGAGAGCAAGCAGACAGAGTTTACTATATAGTATATAGTATATACCCTGTTGAAAGTTGAGCGATGACTATTGAGTATTGAGCTTTATTCTTTGATAAATCCTAATTCGCTTATTAGTAATAAATTCATGCTACACAAGAATTTGTTCTTCCCAAGATGTATTAATTTCTGCCTAACAGTTGTCAAAATCTGATGTGGAAGCGAAATTGTAAAAAGCTTTTTGAGTTTTGCTCCGGAATAGAGATGAAGATGTTTTTCCATGGAGAATAGCTATAAACAAGATGTGTTTGTTAAACACGGATGCCCCCGGATATACCAAAGTTATGGCCAAGGTTAAAGTTTTCTGAAGATGTCAAGGTCACAAGGTCAAATATGATGTCCTCATCTGAAAGGTATGCACATGCCAAGTATGAAAGCCCTAGCTCTGAGCAATCCAAAGTTAAAGTTTACTGAAGATGTCCACTGCAGCAAGGCCAAGGTCACAAGGTCAAATATGATGACCTCATCTGAAAGGTCTCATGACAAGGTATGCACATGCCAAGTCTAAAAGCCCTAGCTCTGAGCAATCCAAAGTTATGGCCAAGGTTAGAGTTCTCTGAAGATGTCCACTGCAGCAAGGCCAAGGTCACAAGGTCAAATATGATGACCTCATCTGAAAGGTCTCATCACAAGGTATGCACATGCCAAGTATGAAAGCCCTAGCTCTGAGCAATCAAAAGTTATGGCCGAGGTTAAAGTTTTCTGAAGATGTCCACTGCGGCAAGGTCAAATATTATGACCTCATCTGAAAGGTCTCATCACAAGGTATGCACATGCCAAGTATGAAAGCCCTAGCTCTGAGCAATTCGAAGTTATGGCATAAAGATTGTGCCACATACCAAGTTTCATCGAGCTAGGCCTCACAGTTTTTGAGTTCTGGTCCGAAAACGAAACCCAGACTCGAAATCATTTCTATATCCGCCGCCAACTTGTGGCAGGAGATAATTAGCCAGTGATGGAGATTGACATGAGTATGGCTTGTAGGAGGAAGTTGCAGCTAAGTATTGTATAATATTAATTTTTCTGTGTTTGGTTACCTCATCCGTCTCATGATGCTCCACCATGGTAAGAGTGACGTAAGACTGGAAGGCGAGACTCCACCGCGCAGCGTCCTTGTACATCATATCCTGTAACAAGCGTGTTTCATTTGTACACCGATTTCTAGTTATACAAGGAACTGTATTAACCCTCCAGCTGCTACATTCTATATTACCCCCTTTAACCCTGTGGCAGAATATTTCGACCCCCTAGCTTGCCACCAGAATTTTACAGTTTACAATTTTTACATACCGGGTAGTACTTATTACACTTTGAACAGAGTCCCAGACAGTGAATCTGGTAACGTTTAACTGATAGTTGAGTCGCTGTTAGAAAGCTAAGTTGTGATTGGCTGTGAGAAAAAATATAACTTCCAGGGCTCGCCTGTGGGGATATATGAAATATATTTCCATCCCAGACTAACCCGGGATTCGCAAGTTAAGGGTTAAGTATCATGATTATCTTAAACTTAAGACCATCTAAACAGTTACATGTTGTTAATGTTTATAATAATAATGGCCAATGCTACACTCATCACATTCATTGCCATAAAGAAGTTGACTATCCATAGAATAAGTTTTTTCTTCACCAATATTTATACATTATTATTCTCAATATTCTGAAATTAATGTACAACTTAAACAATTCACGTACCAGGCTGTTGAACCCATGAATGCTTTTCCACTTCTCTACAGGCTCTGGCAAAACCTTCAAAATAAATATTATTTTTAGCGTGATCATGCACACAAGAATAATTCATTTATTAATGGCATGTATTTCTAATAATTTATTTGTATAAAGGTCATAATTATGTACACAGTAGTGCATGAAATAGTAAGATTTGTGTTGCCATGCGAAGTCAACTCATTTAAAAGGCAAGTAATTTGGCATCAGTGTTCATTCTATGCTGCGTGTTTGCGCCACTTGCGCTAATAATACTTACATGGAGAATAAAAACAATGTTTTTGTGCCCTCATGGTGCAAACAAACTTTAAACACAAATCACTGACACCGAGATCATGACCAAATCAATTTCATATGACTGTTCATAACATAAGGCCATTGACAAACCTAAACCAGTTTTATATATCAAACACGAGTTTTCATGTTGCCTCATTTGAATATTCATATACAGTTAAACGAGGCTGGATGACTGATTTTTAATTTAAATCCGTTTATAGATTGAGACAGTGAAGTAGTTATTGAATTTCTGAAAGTTGATTAGCGCGTTTGGGCTTTGGATCAAGAGGTCCGGGGTTCGACAACTTTGTCTGCAGTAGAGAACTGTTCTACACGCAGAAAGGTTTTGGTGCAATGCTACACTGAATTTCAGTGCAGTACCACCCATGGTTCGCTAGTTCCAGGCGATGCTCGCAGGTCTCACCGCAATACATAGCCACATGGCTTTGTGGGCTTTCTCCCTGCCATAATACTAGCAGCCGTGAAATACTCTTGAAAGCGGCGTTAAACTCCAAGTCACCTCACCTATGAAAGTTGAGTGATTGCTTGTTTTTTTATCTTTGAATGAAAACATTCGATATATCGCGAAATGGCAGTCCTATACTCAGAAATGCACACAATTTTCATTGAAACGTAATCAGAATGATTTTGGATAGAAACGTCACGATACACCGGTGCATCGCCGCGGTTCAGTTCACGATACGATACACGATACAGTAAAATAAATCACGATCCAAATTGTAGTGTATATCGATCAATTTTTTTAGTGTTTCTTGATCCAATAAAAAAATCAAACTTTCCATCATTATTTATTTCAGAAACTCAGTTCTTGAAATTGATAGAGGAGTTCTGACTTTTTGTTCATGTTCAAGTTGGAAAACTATTAAAATATGACATTCATGATCAAGTTGGCTTGTATTTGTTTTTAACTGTTGTTCACTATCTTGTTAGAAATGTTGTATTGAGATCCTGAGATGGTATTTCTCCGCAAGAATGTTGCATTTACTGTATCGTGATATGTATCGAATCGTGACCTCAGTATCGTGATACATATCGTATCATATGGTACCTGTATCGTGACATCCCTAATTTTGGATGATAAATAGAATATCACCATAGTGTTTTTTGATAACAAATACCAACACTCGTTGATATAGTTGATATCAAAGGCACTTCGTTGAGATTCTGTATTGATTACCTCAACTTTGGGTGTTTGTTTGAAATACTCCAGAAATGTTGTCTTTCCACTTCCTATATTGCCTTCCACAGCGATCTGAAATCCAAAACAGAAAGGTTGAAGTATCAAATTCTGTAAAAATACCCTGAAGAATACGGAAATTGCTCGTAAAGCTGGTCAGCTTGTTACGCTCCACTTTTTGTAGCATGTATATTGCAAGCCAATGAAATGTTGATGATTATATTTTCAGTTCTGAAATTAGTATTTATCAGTTAAAATAAAATCTGTATTTTCAATGAGTGAAATAACACCTTCAAGTATATATGACATAATGACGTCTTCATAACGATAGGATGACATTGTAAGATGACCATGATAAAGCAAAGCGATTGTGGATGCTCCCTTAATAAAACTAACGTCATTTACGAATTATGCATCCTTTGCCACATTTGATATTTCGTGAAGTAGAAATGATATATTTACACTTGTGGTTGGGCCACTTTACTTGATGGTATTCGACGAGATGTGACAGTGTCAAATATCCTCCATGTCTTTTCATCCAGACTGTCAATATTGCTCAATTTTAAGTCACTTCATTGAATCATTGGCTGGTTATTGTTATTTGTATAAGTATTTTCCGTATTACACGCTCAGGGTATTATAATTAAATAGCGCGACAGTTTGCATTCCCAAAAGCACGGGATGATTGACACTTTGTGTATTGAAAACCACACTAAAAAGGGTTTGCTGATCACTTTTACAACTGGCCCGATCTGAAAATAATCAGCAACGGTTGATGGGCAGGCAGCTATTTCGAACACTGTCAATGACATATTGCATTTATGTTGTTTATCAGTAAATGTTCTGCAATATCTGTTAGTTTTTTCCCCAGCACCAAATGTTAATTGCTAGTTCATCTTTCAGTTTCTGCGTAATTGGACACCAATTTGTGTTTATGTTGCATTAAATTTTGGAAGATATGTAATGTATTCCTTTATGATGTGTGCATGTATTAATGGGTACCAGTTGAATTGCCCCACTGCCCAGCATATATACTGATTTGTTCAAATTGATTTGATTCTGTTGGTATAATTGCGACATTGCATCAGCATCTGTAATTAACCAAGGGCTATTTGTATAACAAAATTGTAATTGTATGTCAAGCACGATAGATCTGTGCAGTCATCCCACAAAGTCAATGATTGAAATCAATAAGCTTTTCCGAACTAGACCAGAATGTCAAAAATCTTACTGTGAATGACTTCTTTCCTTTTTTTGATCCATCTTGAGTGTCTTTTGACTTTATAAAGTCATCTGAAAAAGGGTGGTATACAATCAAATATAGTTTAACATAACTACCATAACTGAATTGGTCTTTATTGCCTCCGATGTCAAGGTAGATAAAATGCACCAAATGACAGAAAGTTTTTAATAAACTTATTGCAGATTGTAAAACAAGAGTCATCAGAAGATGACATATCCCACCGGTTCCACAAAATTTGTAAAACACATCTTTTACAGATACTTGTGTATCTACTACCGTACTTCAGTTAGTGGGTATTACAGAGTTTCAGGAATGTTAAGGGTTTTAGACTTCTGCTCCAGAAGCAGTCAAAATCAACAACAACCAACATCCCTCTCATGTTTCTATGGAAACAGAAAAAAAAAAATTCAGAAAAAATCTGATAATATCAAAAGGCACCACTTCAATCAATGGGTAATACACATGCAAAGTTTCAGGAAAATATGATGAATGGTTTTGGAGCTGTGCTCCGGAAACGAACCTGTCTCTGAACAAAGTCCAACTTCAACATGTTTCTATGGAAACGAAAAAAAAATAATTCAGAAATCTGAAAATATCAAAAGGCACCACTTCAGTTAGTGGGTAATACACATGCAAAGTTTCAAGAAGATATGATGAACGGTTTTGGAGCTGTGCTCCGGAAACGAACCTTTCTCTGAACAAAGTCCAACTTCAACATGTTTCTATGGAAACGAACAAAAATAAAATTTTCAGAAATCTGAAAATATCAAAAGGCACCACTTCAGTTAGTGGGTAATACACATGCAAAGTTTCAGGAAGATATGATGAACAGTTTTGGAGCTGTGCTCCGGAAATGAACCTGTCTATGAACAAAGTCCAACTTCAACATGTTTCTATGGAAATGAAAAAAAATAAAATTTTCAGAAATCTGAAAATATCAAAAGGCACGGTATAACTATAGAATTGGTTCGCCACCTATTAGGGTTTAGGGTTAGGGTAAGTATTAGGGTTTGGGGTTAGGGTTAGTATAAGGGTTTAGGGTTAGGGTTAGGGTTAGTATTAGGGTTTAGGGTTAGTATTAGGGTTAGGGGTAGTGTTAGGTTTAGGGTTAGGGTTAATCTTTAGAATGTATTCAAGGTGGCGAACCAATTCTATAGTTGCTCCAAAGGCACCACTTCAGTTGGTGGGTAATACACATGCAAAGTTTCAGAAAGATATCATGAATGGTTTTCGAGTTCTGCTCCGGAAACGAAATGATTACGGACGGACAGACGGACAGACGGACGGACGGACAGACGGACGGGGCGATGACTATATCCCACGGTATTACATACCGGTGGGATAATAAGTAACAAACATATTGTCAATTTGTAAACACTTGTATATTTTCAGGTCATGTTAGATGTTACATTAAAGGTATTGATATAAACAAAATTCAATTGATTATATAATATTTTGGCATCATATTTAAATAAATAATAAACTTGCAAGTTGCAGAATATTGTAATTTGCTTGTATTGTAAACATTGAGCTCATTTTGGCGCCCTTATCAGAGTCTTTCATTCAACTCTCTGCTTGATTGTAAAAATATAACTATGACGCATCAACATTCATGATTACACAAAACAGGCCAAGTAAAATTTAATAACGAACAGTTCTTCCCCATGGCCATAACCATCATGCACATACCAATAAATATACTTGATCCAAGCATCGTGAAATGAACAACAATCAGTTTACAACTCCCGCGTCCTGTAGCTCTTTACTGTTACAGGGAATACGCTTGTCCGCTAGCTCTAAACAGTAAAGCGTTATTGAGAGTTTTTGATAGGCCGGTGCTACTCAAACTGTTTACCGTAGTATAAATTCATACATGACCTGGTCATTTTTACTGATAACCATTTAAAAAAAATATATAGTGCAATATCTTTATTAAAATAACTCTCAAATGAATAAGATTTGATAATAATTGTATATATTTAACGCCTTGTTTTGTTTACTTTCATCAAAACATATGTCTCAAATTGAAACATATTTCACAGGGAGAAAACTGTACATGCACCGTTCTCAGTTAAAAGGGGAAAACAAGAAAAACTAACAATATTAGAATGAGGAATACTGCTATCTATTTGTTCTACTCTGTTAAACTATTTTGAGCTATTCATAATTTGCATTTTAAAGTGTTAGCTAATCTAATATTTGTAATTAAAAACGTAAACAGTGATTGACATGGCGCCAAATACAAGCACTTAGGCCTAGTCTTACTTAGAAAAGTGAACGCTGAAGACAATGTGATGTTAGAGATGGATAGAATAAGAAATATTCGAATTTATGTTCGTAACAAGCAAAAGTACAATCCGGCTACTTCTTCTAACAACCTGCAATATGTTGACATTGCTGATTTCGCCGGAACTACCATTGGATCCATCAAGGAGGTGGTTATTGTCCGGTTTTCGATCAGTCTGGTTTTATCTTATTTATTCGATTTGTTTCCCCACGGAATTTAAATCCGTGGTTTCCCCTTTCTTTTAAATTATTTTTTGTTAGTATGTCATCTTCTTAAAATTCACTACCTCTTTATTTATTTAAATTTTTAAAATTATTTTTATATAGAAATAATGTTAATTCTTGATAATGAAAATTACCTTAATATATTTTACTTTTAGAAAAAGCGAGTTGACTTTTCGATCAAGGATCATCTTATATTTAAAATTCTTAATTTATATCCTTGAACCCACGATTTATTTTGATTACACACTATATCTTACTGCAATAATATTCTGACCTACATAAAGAAAATTACTGGTAATAAGAACATTTGCCACTGTATAGGATACGCGACAGCTGTTTTTGAACGAGCAAATTTATTACGTACGTTGTACGAGCTTTGAGGTTTTTGAATGTGCGCATGGTTATTAGTGAAGAGGGTTTGTAAATCTTCTCTTAAGATCATCTTCATCAGTGAATTTTCACATGATATAGGTACTGTGTAGGCCTATATCAGGATAAATGTTTGTGTATGCAAATCACCAAATAATGATTATAATTAGGTACTTTATAAATGCAATGTCAAAATCAATTTGCTTGACCAAAATTGTCCTTTTTGTACAAGGAAAGTTAATTGAAAAAATTATTCAATTGTTTGGTAAAAGTCCCTTGATGAAATTTCTAAGACATTTTTCAATTGTGACAGTTTTTTTTATCGTTGTCGCACATTCCATAGAGTGGGAATCTATTGTGTTTGCATAAATGTACGTTTTTCAATTCAGTGTGTGAACAATTACCTAAAGATTGCTGTTTTAACATTTGTTAATTATTTTCTCATCAGATATAAATTTTTTTTTACTGATTTGAATGATAAAATCAAACTAAAAATATCATATTTCTCTTGTAAGTTATCTCCGAACCATAATAAATACGAATGTTCAAATAATCGATATAGCTTACCTAGTAAACATTAACGCCAATCTGCTGGCATCACCCATTGAAAAATGTGCTGCTGGTTCAAATACCTAGAGGCTCATACAACGTACGTAACAAATTTGCTCGTTCAAAGGCTGCTGTCGCTGTCACATCCCATAAAGTGCTTGCCTTTGTTTATTCATTTTACACATCAAATCCTTTAAAAATTTATTTCCAGAGTATTTTTAATGTTTAGCTCCTCAGGCTTGAAAGGCCAGATGGGCTTATGGCAAGGACCGTCGTTCGTAAACATTTCAAATTTCTGACTTCTCCTTTACCAAAAACTCCAAGCTAAAATTTTAGGTGGATGTACCTTGCACCTGGGGATTAAAGTTTGTTCATTTAGTCCTCACCTCCTTTCAAATATGGGTGTGGCAGACATAGAAACTAGAAGTGAAATTTTCAGAATTACATCTTTATTGGATGGAGAGTTAAGTTTGATAACATGGCTTTCAACCCCTCCCAAGATCCCAGCTTCATTATCACTAGCCATGGACTACCGAACTAGTGCTAATTTGAAACCCTGTTAACTTTTCAATTTTATAGGTTACTTTAAGCATTTGTTCTAGCTCATTGCAAGAATGTTGATATTTAGACAACCTTGGATCCATTTTCTTTATTTTGTGTGTTAAGTCATTTTGGTCTCGTGCACTGACACCAGACAGTAAAAAGTTTTTGTTTTAAAATTTTTGGCAATAAATTGTGCTTTATTTCAGCAGTCCGTGGCTCTATGTTTACTTCTTAAAATGAACAAAAAGCACTAGAATGCTGAAATCTTGTGTAGGCATATTTTGCAACAGTTATATTATGCATGATAGAAATCCAATGGCTCCATCTTTTGTAGATCTTCTACCCCGAGAATAAATTCTGACAAGCTACAGAGTCAATGGCTTTAATTTTCCAAGACTGATTTGTATTTTATTGCAGGAGTGTAGAAGAAACAATGCCGCAAGGATTGATGATTTGTATTTCAACAACGAGCCTCTAGCAGATGACAGGTCAGCAAATTATCATTTGAAATATCAATGACAAGGAAATTAAGAATATCACATGTCTGTAAATTTTACTTGCATCTCATGATAAGCTTCATGTTTCAATTTTTCCAAAACTAAGAATCTTCTATGAAGTTTTAGGCATATATTCATGCCTTTATTTTGTGGAAAACTGAAATTGCTGGCCTTAATATTTAAACCAATCAGAACATTAGTTGGATAATTAACCACAGGAACATTTATTGTTGAAAAAAGGGATAATGCACTCAACTATCAACAAGCCCCTTAAAAGTAAAGGGATATGTACAAGTTCAACACTCCATGTCCATTTGAAATGTTATTTCCAGATGCATATTGTACTGTACTGTATTTATTTCAGATCCGTCGCACATTATAACTTGGAGAATGGAACTATATTGGAGACAACCTCTAACCCTTTCTGGGTGGCATGTATGAATATCAAGATAGTGGAAGTTGAGCGTGAAAGAGATGCACATCCGCATGATAAAGGAGTCCAAAAATGGACAGAAAAATCATACATTCGCAAAAGAACTATTTTAAGTGTTCTGCTTAATTCAAAAAGGTTAGTTGTCATGGAAACTAATATTGTATCTTGATTAATAATGGTAACTACAGGGAGGTTTATGTATAAATACTAAACAGATAGACTCATCTTCCACACAAATAAATTAGTTTGTAATTGCAATAATTCCAATATAATTCATTATATTGACTGACCCTGGACAATGACTATAATATACATTCACTTAAATTAATCCTTATTCATCATCTGAGGTCATATAGAAAATACTCGTTTTTATGACATTTCACTATCTGATGGAAAATCAAAGTCTGAAAGTGTCAAAATTGTGTGCACATTTCAAGAGCTGAAAAATTCATTATTGAATCTAATTAAACTTTGATACATATATTGAAATACTTTTAAAAAGGATTACAGGTGGGAAGTGACACAATTGGTCTTGTAAATAGCTCATAAGTTTAACTGCTATAAATGTCCACCCCTTTCTCCCCCGCTCCACCCCCCACCCCCCCCTCCAAACGGAAATCCTTGATCCACCCACCAAAAACCAATATGGTGACCTCAATGTGTCAGCCAGATTGGCTTTCCATTGGTGCAACAGACGTTTTGAGTACTGTGGGAATGTTTGGCTGGAGCAGGGGAGGTAACCAGTGATTTCTTATAATCGCCATTGAGGGTGTTTCAGCCAAGACATGAATTGTGACAAACTAAAGAGGCTGAGATAAGCAAGTGATGGAGACTTGTGTATGTACATGAGCTCTGTTAGAGTGACAATGATAACTCAGTGTTGATCAATCACAAATACATTTATTACATCCAGAGATGTGTTCATTGGATTACTGAGGCATAAACCTCACACTGTTATTAAATCATATATTCAGAGTGTGTAGCATTTAATCTGTTTATCTAGAATGTTTGATTCCTATCATGTGATTGTTTTGTAGTTGTATCAGTAATGTTATGTATTCATTCATTATAAGAATGTTTTTGGTTTTAAAATTATTTTCCTCTTGGATAAAGTGGTATTTTGTATTGCATAATATATAATGTTTATATATCTGATATTGTTCTAAAATATATCCGGCAATTTTTCCATAGTGAGTTTCCACGGCAACCACCACACCTGCCTACAGTCGAGTCTCTGGTAGAGTACCTAAAAACTCTAGGGAAGAAAGGAACTGAGATGAATCCACACTACACTCAGAAAGATTTGCAGCAGTTTTACAATGAGTATCTGACCTTTGACCTTGACAAAGCTGATCCGATTGGTTCATTTATAACAAGGCAGGCTGTTCGACTCGGCTTTGATGGAACAGGACCTCAAAAAGTGGCTGGTAATGGTGAGGCTTCGAGAAATAATCACCGGGGCTTGTGTTGATGAAAAAACATGTCATAGGTCAAAGATTTGTTCTTTAACAACTACCTACATATGAATAAGTATGCTACACCTAGGTCAACTTATTTATACTTTGTATACAGTAGTTGACAGAGAACGAATCTTTGACCTAGAGCGTATATTTTTGGGAAAGACAAGCCCTTGTGTGACTAATAATGCACCATGGATAGGCAGTTGCATTTAAGAAATGTAAGGTTTGGTATTGTAAGTTTCCTCAATTATGGTTCATTTTTTACCAGATGTAGCTCTTTCTATGTGATATTTTATACATAGAGATTATTACCCGAGAAAGTGTCATATGACTTACAAAACGAGCGTGAATTTTGTATTGCCCGAGCGAGAGCGAGGGTTATACATAAATTTGCACAAGTTTCGTAAAAAAAGTCATATTGCACACTTTTTAAGGTAATAATTTCTTTATTACTCATTTTATTCCATTTGATTAGCGTTAAAATAGTCAGGAAACTGCTCACTTCTCTTGTGACGGCAAGCTATAGGGACTGCACAAACAAATGTTTTATGACGCTCAGACGACGAAATACGGGAAGCCGCGGTGAAACAATCGCTGCTAGGCAAATGTGATATGTGCACATGTGCTCATATAAAAAATATTAACTGTTATTTTCAATCATATCGGTAATAATGAATAATATGACCCTCAAATGCATGTTTGTTGATACAATTTTTATGCAAACTTGTCTTTTTTAATAGAAGACTATTATTGTTTGATCTTTTTTGTTATTGAAGTTGTGAAGAAACCTACAGCGAGGAAATCAGTCGCTCCAAGAAATACGAAACCTTCAAGCTCAACCATACCCCGTTCTAGGAAGAAATCTGAAAAACAAGTAAGAAATGTGATTTATTCAACGTAACTTTTGCCCCATCATGGCATGTTATAAATTTAAGATAAGAGAGTATCTGCTCTCGTTCTCTTCCAAAATGTTATGTGTACTATTGTGACTGTCCCAGACATACATTTTAACTGTATTATGTATACATGTGCAGCTCTTGTAAAATTCAACAACAAAATTATTTTCATAATAATTTTGGACATTATTTTCATAATTTCCTCAATTTTGAATCAATTTTTTTAATGCTTGGAAATAATACAATGATCTATTCCATTGTCAAGAAATCATCTAACAGATGCAAGATAAATTCTACATGGCATACATTCTCCAATATCCAACACAGAGCTTGAGAGAGAGTGTCAAATATCACTGGACTTGATCTACAACCGAATGCTAGTCTTGTGTAAAAATAGAATCCATTTTCCCATTTAAATCCAAAGAAAGGCCAAGCAGTTTGAGAAAGCGGGATTTGCTTAAAGGCATCAGTAATGTCAACTTTGCACATCCATGCTCCTGTTCCAACTTTCTTAATCTGTGAAATAGCTTGATCAATAGTGACATATGTCAGGGAACAATGGTCTTTGTCGATGAGGTCATTGATGCTCGGGGTGTCAGTGGCTTGATGTGGTGCCGACAAGTCCAAAATAAGTCTTTTCTTGAGACTATACTTTCCAACTGCAAGGCCAAGTGGGCTTATTCTATATATTGGAAATGGGGGAAACACAAACGGTCCAATCACATAGTTATTGATCACCTCCTTTTGCACCAGTTCTGTGACGCTGGACGGGTCTTTCCTAGCGCTGAGATTATTTTTACATACATAAGAAGAATCTGGCAGTGGATGAACTTTTGGATCAAAGCCATAAGAGAGACCGGAGACTGGGTATTGGACAAAAGTAGGGTCAGGATGATTAGACAGCAAGTGGGCAAAGGTACAACTTGTCCTACGGCACCCAGCATCATTGAAATTGTTACATATTTCCACGTCACGGTGTTTGATTCTATCTCGACCCTTGGAATCGATGATAGTCCTGCGCTTTGAATCGTAGGGGGCAAACTTACTCCTACTGCTGAGTCGACGCCCAGGCTGCGCACACATCTCTGAAGAATGTGTCAAGCTGTCACAAATTTCGCAAGTGCGGGCACGCTTGCCAGAAGTCACTAGAGTCCAAAAGTTAATATCTCGAAGGCCCCAATTAACAGGCACCCCTTGTTCAGCAAAGGCGGCTACCCGTGCCGCAAAGAGTTTGTGGTAGTCATAATGGGTGGAGCCACCATAATACCTAGCCAGCATAATGCATGTTTGCTGATGCATATCCATCTGTCTCAGCTTCATAACATTCGAACCACATAAGATCCTTTTGTAAATGTCAAAAGCCTCTAGAAACTCTGGCAAAGTAAGGGATCTACTTGTCCGTGAATCCTCTCTCACAGAAAAGGTATTTCCAGTCAGGTCAATAGAACGAGATTCGTGCTCCTGATTAGGCAAAAGCAGCACTGCAAGATTGACATATTTACCTTCCTTTATCTTTTTTGCAACCGAAGGTGAGACGGTGTCGATGTGGGGCAGACTATCAGAAGAGACTCCTTCTACTGGGAAAGGGGTCACATGCGCCAGAAGATTAGCTGGATAATCTGTGGAAGGCATGTCAGATGGAGACACTCTGTTGTTGACCAAATTCCTTAGCTCAGCGACCTCTTTTCGTAGTTCTGCAATAATAGTCTTTCCTGAAGAATCCTCTCCACGCATGCGCACCCCTCCGAAATCGGCCATTGTCGTCTCGCTGTCCAGGAACTGTCTGGAATCTGTCCAATCAGTCAGACTAGCTGCCACTTCGTCAGCTGATAAAGATATGCGTCCCTGTCGAACCGGAGACGATCCCCGGGCGCCACTACTAGATGGGTTTGGAAGAACGCTCCTTCCTCGTTCCATAGCTTCCGTATCAGAAGATAGAGAGTGTGACGTCACAGTAGCTGAGGATCTCCAAGACACTGGGACCGTAGGTCGAACTGGTCGCTCTTCACCTTGCATTGGACGATTTGCCTCGTACAATTGGGCCATTGTACTACGGGTCCAAGAGGATGGCACGTGAAAACCCATCTCAGTGAGACGCTGTCTCAGGTCCGTGCCCGTGAGCCTGGATTGGTGCCCGCTTTGGGGACTGTCATGGCTGTCATCAGGAACGGTTGATGAAGGAACCGTGACACTCTTCGTCGTATTGGCTACTTTTCGCGTACGCAAACGAGATTTGCGTACCGGCGGCATGTTGACAAGGAGTTGGTGAACCAATTTATATTGTCGAACGTAAGTGATGACTTCTCGACATGGCGATGTTCTAAGATGACCAAGGGCGATAAAAAACCAATGTTTGGTGAAGAGGCATGTAAACAAGAGGAGGCAGAGGTCACGTGACACAGCTTGAATACAGAAAAGTTGTGACGTACTTCCGGTTGATTAAAACAGTGATAAATGATGATACAAAAAAACGGAAACATAATGGTAAATATAAAATGAAATAAACTAAGGAATGAGCATCAAAAGGATTATTAATAAGTAAAATAGAATATATGCCTGTTTTTGCACAAACTAAAATTTAAAAATTCTCATTGAGAAAAATTAAAAAAAGTTGATGATCCATTAAATTTTCTGATTTCTATACCACCAACTGATGCAGCGATACCTAAACACTCGAAGTAAAGTTTTAAATATGATACAATGATGGAATGGTTAACTATCTTGCTGTCTCAAATTCTGTGAGCATCACATTTCAGTTTTGAATACTGGGGGTGTCCATATGTATATTTTATAACTTTAATAATAATGGCAAATTTGAGAAAAAATTATATGCAAAAAATGTGCTGCATCACCTTTAAAGAATGAGATTTAAGCCTAATGTAAGTAAAAGTTGCTTTGTGAAAGGAGACCCAGGGTCCATCTGTACAAAGATTTAAGACAGCCCTATGTCTGTAAGGTAGCCGTAGCACAATGTTATGGTTATTTTGTGCAATGACCCCCTTGTTCAATTAGTGTAAATGATCTTAAACATTTTAAGGCTATGAACCTTCAAAATCACTATTTTGAGAAAAGACAATTTCAATAAAAGTGGCCTACTGACAAAATCTGGTCATTGCCAACTGTAATGATCCCTCTAAAACCAAGAGAAGAATTTAGTAAACGGTTTGAACTGGAAACCAAAAAAAAATGCTGCACCTGCGTCGCCGCTGCGCACACCCACGGAACCAGTTACATTCTATTAAGAACCTGGTTCTTTATTTAAAGAAGACAAACCTTATTTTCCGTTCTTTAACAAAGAATTGGAAATAAGGTTTATACCGGTAATCGTACTGAAGGTTGCCTCGCACAAGGACCACCAGACCCTGTCCGACAGCCCTAAATCTTTTGAACCTGTGTGATACGTTCTTCATTGTTTTCTTTAACTTTGCTATTCAAATTGACAACACAAATGCATTAATGTATGTGCTCTATTTCCTAATTTCGCCGCTTATGGCTGTGATACTGCCAAAGCGGCATTAAACAGTCACTCACTCACTCACTCTATCTCACTCACTCACTCACTCTATCTCCTAATTCCTCTCAACGACAGGAAGTGATGTGTGAAGATTGCGTATCGAGCCGTGCGGAGGTGTATTGTCCTGACTGTCAGGGTGTAGGGGAGAGAGAGGGCGTGTGTCTGTGTATGACATGTGCAGACAAACTACACCAGGGAGCTCTCAAACGTAACCACAATGTGAGGGGTACGTCAGATAGATACTTCTTATCCAGGTGGAACATAACTCGTGTTCTACTCCAGTGTGTGCACAAGTGCAAAGTGATTATTAAAATATGTGATTTTTTTAATCAGCACTATAGTAGTCTTAGGTATAGTTCTGGGGGTGTTCACTAACCGATCTTACTCTAAATTTTAAGCCCATATTTTATCATCGTCTAAAATAGATCTTGGGGCTAAGATCGGTTAGTGGAACAGTATCCTGAGCAGGAAAAGATAACGGTTGTTCCACTTTTCTATTGTATTCTTCCAGAACATTCTTGTATAAAGACAAATATTAACAGATCATTTCCAGTTTGTGAGCATCATGAAGTCGATATATTTATACAGTTAAAATATGAAATTCAATTTTCAGATATTATGGCTGTTCCTCATGCACCCAAGCAGTATGTGCCTCATGTGAGTTTATCACTGAACCGAAGTATGTTTGAGGAGCATTTAATAGTTGGTAACCTTAGGTGAAACGAATGGTATGGTTTTACAGTTCTTCATTGCAATGAATGCACAATTTCATTTTATTCATGCTTGAAGTATAGATATATCTTGTCTCATGGTCATTGGGATTGAGTATTACATTATGTGGATATAGGACGAAAATGGCAGCTGTTTTACCTTCGACCATAACCAGGGCTAGAGATTAGGAGAAGCCTTTCAGCCAGCGTTCTCTTCCCACAGACACTCCCTTCAGATTTTCTATGGTAACTTCTGTTACATATCGCGCACTTTCTCAGCTAGAAATAGAGAACCCTGATTGGTTCCATCAGAAGTTAGTTGTGCTTCAGCGATGTTGTTTCAAACTGGGCATTCCATAGCTGGCGAAATAACTAGAGTTGTTTCATCTGTTCAATGCAAACATATTATTTACAAGACAGAATTCGGTCGCAAATAAGGACATTACCTGCGTTGCAAACGTTCACTGCGAGAATAGTGAAGTAACGCCTATGTGCTGCAGAGATTATGATAGATAATCTGAAGAGTGTAATCTTTGTGGGAAGAAAATGTTCAGCCAGTGGCATTTACAATCAGCTTGAGAAGAAAAGTTTTATGCTAATAGCTATTGGCTTTTAAAATTCCTCATCGCATGAGTATCTCTGATAACTCTTTATTGGTAAAAATGGTATTATGTCTGAATTGATTAAGTAGGGAAAATATTTTAGTTCACAATTCAATGGTTAGATTTTATTAAACCCTGTAGACTTTATGGCCTTGTGTTTCAATCCTTTGGGCATTTTGTTCTTTCAGCCATATCGGTCTCCCTTTGCAATCCTCATTGGAATGTATAGGTAAGATGATTATATACACTTCTCCAGAGGATAAAACTAGATGTAGAACACTAATTTGACCCCTAATTTTGTTATAAATTTCATGATCCATCAGAATTCATGATTTTTATTTTGTTCAAGACTTGAAAAAAGTTTCTTTCATATAGACTTTCATTGAGATTGTTTTAGGGGTTGACATCTTGCACCGAAAGCTTTTGTTGGAGGTCTTGTTATTGACAACCAGTCAACCACTGAACATGGGAGCATAAGAATTGTCCTCAGATTGTTCGGAAAGGAAATTATCGGACGGTGGGAGTTGTATCCCTGTAAATTCACTATTTTGCAACTTATATGCCTTGGAAAATAATGGATTTTAATCAGACTGGATAATTCCATTTCAGTGGACTTATGGAAACACCACCAGTGCTAAGCATGAGTGAAGATGACATCAAGTTACGAGCCCAGCCATTCACCGACACCGACTTACAGGACAAACAGACCGGTATGAGGGAATACAGCAAGGTTGCATAAATTTTGAAAACAAAAGTAGTGGGTTTATCTCCATATGTAGATCAAGAATATCATAACATTTTACTTATTAAACTGATTGGTTATTAGTGCCTGAGGTAATACATGATAGTCTTTAAACTCTCACATTAGTAAGTCATTTTGCAGATCACCCAACCGGTGATAAATCATGCCCATTGCTGCTGAACTTCAGTGATTGAGATCTGTTTAGCTTGCTATGTAATGGCCATTTGCATTTGTACTGAGTCACTGTTGTGTCTGATTTACAGTATCCAGTATAATTGTATCTAGGAATTGTCGAGAGATGGAAACACAAACTGCATTAGAAAAGGGTGAAATCCTTGATTCTGATAGTCTTGGAAAACAAACTCATCGCTGAAAAGTAATCCAAAATAGCAATGTTAGTTGATCTCGTTCTGTAATGGCACACATGCGTTTTTAACGTTCATTTCAGGTCGTTATGTTGGTGGATTTGATTGCCTAGAGAATACACTGATGAAGAAAGGTTTGGTTCAGAAAGAGGCTGCAGATAGACACACGTAATTATTATGAGTTAACATTCAAAGTACTACCTGATAAACTTTGGAAAAAATCTAAATAACTATCCTGATTCAGGGCTTCCTTATAAATATAAAGGCCATGTAACCAGGATGGTTACCATTTTAGATTTGTCGGACATTAGTATACTATTTGGTAATTTACATGATTAGTTTGATAGTGGTTTTTCTTTTGTTTGTTTCTTTTCAATATTAACAAGATTACAGATAAAATTTCATAAATCATTTCTTGCTGAAACACTAGTGCAAAACCGTTCTTACATTACCAAATAAAAAGGAACGAGAGCTAAAAAAGGGAATAATCAGGTTTCGAGTAAAGCAAATATTATGGACTGAATTAAAAAATCAAATGTTATGGATTGGAGCAAACCACAAATATTGTGGATTGGAATAAAAGACGAATATAATGGATTGGAATAAAAGACGAATATTATGGATTGGAATAAAAGACGAATATAATGGATGGTATGTTTATATTTTCAGAATGCTTAAACTAATTTGTTTTGTTTCCATGGTTACAGGTTCTCCTTGACAGCAGCTGGACAACAACTGGGAGAACAGCTGTATCTCTTTCATGGAGCTGTAACCATCTTTAGATCAGCCAATCAGGTGCCTGATATTCCTGCCCCGCCCATCAAGTGAGTGTGAGACATTTACCATGATAGTCGTTACTAAGGGGGGAAACGGTTCACAACTGCATTAGTGGAACCGCAGTATTTTTTCGGTTTGTTCACTGTGCATCAAAATATATTTTCGTGTACCGCACATTTTATTTTATGATATTGATTTTGTTAAATTTTATTTATATTTTCTTTTCATGTTTATGTTCATTAGACTTTATTTTAAAGAAAATGTGTTTTGTTGTGACGATTTTGCTGCATTCTTGGTTCTGAATTAAAAGCTCAAGTGTCGGCTAAAAATCTGAGGTTTGGTGACATAGATATATTTTTGCTCAGCGTTGAATCTTTGTATACAAATGATGAGAGGGTATGGTTACATACAGTTTGGATAGAGTTGACTCAATTGTTTATTTTCAACAGTTTCCAGTGTGGTACAAGACGTTTATACCTGGTCGTTGATGACAAGGAACGGGATTTGGTACGATTTCGCAACCTTGCAAAGGCTCATGGGATACAAACGCTGATCCGAAGTCTCCCCGCTGGTGACTACTTGTGGATTCTCTCGCCTCCCCTGGCTTCAGTTCATGCCGAATATGATGGTAACAACAAGGCGGCAGAGTTGGTATGTACTACATTTAACGTTTCATACCCATCAGCTTCATGAATTATATGAATTTAGTAGAAGTATATAATAAATCAGCTCTGCTGGAAGCACTCGTAAAATCCTCTTGTGAATAATTGAAGGTATATTATGGACAACAAATTTGACAACATTTACATAATTCTTTTTTGTTTGCTAGAAATAATGTATCATTTCAAAACACTATCATGTGTTTTTCTGGATCATTAGTTCTCATTTTCAAACTTATCTTGCCAGAACAATTTCATCTTCTTACATGATGCGTGAGGCCATGAGCATCGTTTTGCAGGTTTTGCCGTTTCTGGTTGAGCGCAAGTCCTGGAATGATTATTACAACACTTGGAGAACTACTCGCTTCAAGCGCCAGATTGACAACATGAAGGTCTGTTCCATCATAAGAAATACATGCCATTTAGATAGTGAACAAATATAACATGGTTACATTTGGGATGACACTACCTGCCCCGTGGTCGTGTGGTAAGCTGCTGGTAGGATCAGTGCTGGCAATAGTTGCCGTACTCCTGAGAGTGTGGGTTCGAATCACACAAGAGACTTGGCCCAAAAAACTATTTGTACTATTGAAGGTAGTGTTATCCCAAATGTAACCATTTTAATATATATGTTCCATCATAGCCTTGGCATGGCCTAAAAACTTATTTTTAATATTCTTCACAAATAAAAACCAAATAAAGTTGAAATCTTGTTTATGGATTGCTTAGCCCGGATTTATAATGATACCTCCTTCAAAACTTACATTTTCAGACATATAATATATTATCAAAATCTTGACACGCTGCGGAGCCAATAGCTCTCTTTGTAACTGATGTAAAAACCCTTTAATCTTAGCTATTAGTTGTTAATGAACCTTGTATGTTCAGATATAGAGAATCTCAGCCAAGGGTCTAATGATATCAAATATATCAAGAAAGTTGATAAATAGTTAACAAATATCCGAGGCTTGACGAGAAAATTTTACTTTTATCAACGAGTGTTTATATATTTGATATCAGAAGGCACAAGGATGAGATTCTATTTATCATCCAAAATCATTCTTCATTCCTTTCAATGAAACATCTTTCTCAGACTTAAATATAAGGGATGAGTTTTATAGAGACTTTATCTTGATTATATCTAGGATATTTATTTGAATTCCTACCTTTTAATATGTCAATATTTATGCTTTTATCTATAAACATTCAGGCAAGTGGACTGAGAAACTGTTTCTACCTAGTCGAGGGTTCTGTCAAGAATCTCAGATTTGTTTCCTCTGGGCAACAGGAACTATTAAAGGTTGGTGAATATGTCTTCAGTATTATTCTGCTTTATCAAGTTGCATGAACATAGAATAATTCGTAATTGAGTGAGTAAATATAGATATTTACAAGCTAAAATAACTTTGTAATAAAACTATACTTTCTCTTTGGCACTATTTTTTTACAATTTTGTAACAGAAAGATTCATACAAAAAAATGGTTGAAAAAAATTTGGATTGAAATCTTATTTGGTGCATATTTCAATATGATAAATACAATAGTCTTTATTAGTATGCTGTAGAATCATTGGTCATGGCCTGAAGATAATCATTTATGATTCTCTTTAATGTTTCACTTAGCTTGATTCACTTTCAGACCTTGTTATAAAACTTACTTCACACATATTTTATGATGTTTAGGCGCAGCTTGAGACGTTACTGTGCGAGGAAAGATTTTACGTCAACTTCACCTCGTCTTGGTCAAAGTCAGCTCAATGGTTAGTCTGGATGAGCTGCCTCATTGCTGCAGCGTATAAGCAAGGTGGGTAACAACTTCACCTCGTCTTGGTCAAAGTCAGCTCAATGGTTAGTCTGGATGAGCTGCCTCATTGCTGCAGCGTATAAGCAAGGTGGGTAACAACTTCACCTCGTCTTGGTCAAAGTCAGCTCAATGGTTAGTCTGGATGAGCTGCCTCATTGCTGCAGCGTATAAGCAAGGTGGGTAACAACTTCACCTCGTCTTGGTCAAAGTCAGCTCAATGGTTAGTCTGGATGAGCTGCCTCATTGCTGCAGCATATAAGCAAGGTGGGTAACAACTTCACCTCGTCTTGGTCGAAGTCAGCTCAGTGGTTAGTCTGGATGAGCTGCCTCATTGCTGCAGCGTATAAGCAAGGTGGGTACCAACTTCACCTCGTCTTGGTCGAAGTCAGCTCAGTGGTTAGTCTGAATGAGCTGCCTCATTGCTGCAGCGTATAAGCAAGGTGGGTACCAACTTCACCTCGTCTTGGTCAAAGTCAGCTCAGTGGTTAGTCTGGATGAGCTGCCTCATTGCTGCAGCGTATAAGCAAGGTGGGTACCAACTTCACCTCGTCTTGGTCAAAGTCAGCTCAGTGGTTAGTCTGGATGAGCTGCCTCATTGCTGCAGCGTATAAGCAAGGTGGGTAACAACTTCACCTCGTCTTGGTCAAAGTCAGCTCAATGGTTAGTCTGGATGAGCTGCCTCATTGCTGCAGCGTATAAGCAAGGTGGGTACCAACTTCACCTCATCTTGGTCAAAGTCAGCTCAGTGGTTAGTCTGGATGAGCTGCCTCATTGCTGCAGCGTATAAGCAAGGTGGGTACCAACTTCACCTCGTCTTGGTCAAAGTCAGCTCAGTGGTTAGTCTGGATGACCTGCCTCATTGCTGCAGCGTATAAGCAAGGTGGGTACCAACTTCACCTCGTCTTGGTCGAAGTCAGCTCAGTGGTTAGTCTGGATGAGCTGCCTCATTGCTGCAGCGTATAAGCAAGGTGGGTACCAACTTCACCTCGTCTTGGTCAAAGTCAGCTCAGTGGTTAGTCTGGTTGAGCTGCCTCATTGCTGCAGCGTATAAGCAAGGTGGGTACCAACTTCACCTCGTCTTGGTCAAAGTCAGCTCAGTGGTTAGTCTGGATGAGCTGCCTCATTGCTGCAGCGTATAAGCAAGGTGGGTACCAACTTCACCTCATCTTGGTCGAAGTCAGCTCAGTGGTTAGTCTGGATGACCTGCCTCATTGCTGCAGCGTATAAGCAAGGTGGGTACCAACTTCCCCCGCTAGTCACAACTCGCGCCAGTTTCCATCACTGGCTAATTTAAGTCTTGATGCATTTCTTTACCTTCTCTGTGTGAGCAAACCAGTGCGCATTAAAGGATAGATGTCATAACATATGGTCCCATTTGGGTTCATTAAAATGGAATGTCAATTTTACAATTGCTAGATTTTATATTTCTGAAATCAATCCATAAATTCCTAAAATACGGCATATAACGAACCTGTGTAATTTGTAATGAAAATCTGCGGGGGTGTTGTCCCTGAAAAGATGACTCTTGTGACGTCACTCGAGTAATCTCATTATCGGTGATAGTCATAATTCAACGTAATTTCGCAACATTTTGATTGTTTATTTCACAAAGAAATCTTCAATAAACCAACTTAAATTTCCCATAAATCGATTGTTTAGATATCCAACTAGGTAATTCCACAGATGACAATTACACGATTATTGCATAAACATGTCTTTTTGGCGATGTATCACACCTCATAAATTCATCTAAAGGCAGTGATAATCATCATTAATTAATTAACGAGGCTCGACGGAGAAGCTTTGTAGCCGGCCCCGTCTCTTGCTTATCAGTCACGCCTCAGCGAGCATTTTCAAAATGGATCGCCCAACTAATTGCGGAAGTGTTAAAATGGGTGAATTAAAATCGTCTTAATAATCAATTGCAAGTGTGTATTGTCTCGATTTTATGCTCAATTGATTCTGATTGATAATGTACGTAGAGGTAATAACTTATTGATGCATTTCTTTACCTTCTCTGTGTGAGCATACCAGTGCGCATTAAAGGATAGACGTCATGACATATGGTCACATTCGGATTCATTAAAATGGGATGTCAATTTTACAATTGCTCGACTTTAAATTTCTAAAATCGGTCCATAAATTACATACATACAGCTTTTTTAGCTCATCAGGCCTGAAAGGCCCGATGGGCGCATGGCATGGCATGGTGTCCGGCGTCCGTCCGTCCTTCCATCCGTCCGTAAACTTTTCGCTTTTTCGACTTCTTCTCCAGAACCAATGACTCCACAGAGCTGAAATTTTATGTGCAGACTCCTTGGCCAATGGGGATTCTAAATTGTAGATTTCGTGACCCCATGACCCCAAATGGGGTCACAGGGGTCACATCCTTAAAAACCTATTTTCATCTTCTTCTCCAGTTCCACAAGGTCTAGAGAGTTGAAAAGTTGTGTGCAGACTCCTTGGCCAATGGGGATTCTAAATTGTAGATTTCGTGCCCCTGTGACCCCAAATGGGGGTCACAGGGGTCACATCCTTTAAAACCTATTTTCATCTTCTTCTCAAGTTCCAAAAGGTCAAAAGAGCTGAAAAGTTGTGTGCAGACTCCTTGGCCAATGGGGATTCTAAATTGTAGATTTCGTGACCCCGTGACCCCAAATGGGGCCACAGGGGTCACATCCTTAAAAACTTATTTTCATTTTCTTCTCCAGTTCCAAAAGGTCTAGAGAGCTGAAAAGTTGTGTGCAGAGTCCTTGGCCAATGGGGATTCCAAATTGTAGATTTCGTGACCCCATGACCCCATGACCCCATGACCCCAAATAGGGTCACAGGGGTCACATCCTTATAAACCTATTTTCATCTTTTCTCCAGTTCCAAAAGGTCTAGAGAGTTGAAAAGTTGTGTGCAGACTCCTTGGCCAATGGGGATTCTAAATAGTTGATTTCGTGACCCCGTGCCCCTAAATGGGGTCACAGGGGTCACATCCTTAAAAACCTATTTTCATCTTCTTCTCCAGTTTCAAAAGGTCTAGAGAGCTGAAAAGTTGTGTGCAGACTCCTTGGCCAATGGGGATTCTAAATTGTAGATTGTGTGACCCCGTGACCCCAACTGGGGTCACAGTGGTCATGATCTAAGAACCTATCTTTTGCTTGTAAACAATTACTGAAATAACTTAAATATTCAACTTTTGATAGTAAATCAAAGAAACCCTGTTGAGCAACAGAGCCCATGGCTCTATTTTTTTTTAAATGCCTTATTTAGCCCCGGCAGCCAGAATGAAAATCTGCGGAGGTGTGGTCCCTGAAGCAATGACTCCCTTGACTTCACTGGAGTAATGTCATTATAGGCGATAGCCATAATTCAACGTAATTTTGGAACATTTTGATTGTTCATTTCACTAACAAATCTTAACAAATAACTTCAATTTTCCATATTTCGAATGTTTAGATACCCAACTAGGTAATTCCACCGATGACAATTACACAATTATTGCATAAACATGTCTTTTTGGTGATGTAACACACCTCATTAATTAAATGAATTAAAATCGTCTTAATAATCAATTGCAAATGTGTATTATCTCGATTTTATGCTCAATTGATTCCGAATTATAATGTTAGTAGAGGTAATAAACTTCATTCTTGAGAAAAATGCATGCATGCATCACTGATGTGTGCGTGCATAGAGCATTATTCACACAAACATTTTCAATTATATACTACTAAAATTGATCATTCAACTTATGTGGGCCCGGCGGACAAGCCATTATCTTGATTGCTCTTGTTACCAAAGTCATGAAATTTAAGAAAATACATCAAAATCTACTTTCATGAATAGGCTGACTACCCATTGTCACAGCTTGTAGAACGCAACATCATAGACGAAATTGGACGTCACAGCATTATTCATGACATTACGTTACCATGACAAAGTGTTTATGTGCCCTTGGACAAATGTAATATGTACAGTGGTAAATAAGAAGGGGAAAGGTGGATAATTTCATGAAGTGTGAATGCAGTACCACTTACCATGTTACTGTTATTCTTGTTCTTGAAGGAATGTTCACAGACTGCAAGCTGACGTACCCTGAGCTCCACAGGAACATTACACGCAGGTCGACCAGGAGAGAGACACAGAAACCAGGAAATACACATGTGTGGTTCGGGCAGGATCTCATAGCCGCTGTGCTTAGGTAAGGGAAAATATACCAGTCAGTGTGACATATTTTTTAAAAGTAGTCGGACTGCATAGGTAAATTTGTCAATAATGACAAAATTTTAAAAACATCGAAAAAGTTGCCATCAAGCAACTTCCCAAGGCTGATTCAAGCCTTGCCACATTTCCCTCACTTTTCCATGCTAAGAGCTGCACCTGAAATTCATAGTGGGCTCTGATTTGCTAGCACAGAAACCTTAAGGAAATGAGGCAAGGCCTTAATTAGTCCATGATGGAGACTGGCGCAAGTTATACAGAGGAAAGTTGCTGCTGATGCTGTATAGAAGGCGGTCAAACTATAGACCGGAGTATGTCGGCTGTGCTCACTTTTGTCCTTGATGTTAATCAAATGATCTCTACTAAATCACGAAATGATAAACACAAGGTGAAAGAAGTCTGTGGAGTTTAATGTAAGATGATATGAGTTAGGATCCTTAGCAAGGGAAGCTTTGTGACAGGAGCCTGTGACTGTTACAGCGACTACAGAGAGGATGAAGTGTTCTCCAGGACGTGTGACAACAACTTCGGATCTCTGGCAACCTCCCACCGCACACCTCAGCTCCTTGTCATCGAGGGTTTGGAAGCTTATAACAAGGTAATATGGTCACAGTGTGTTCAATGTTCAAAATAAGTACCTGCCAGCCAAATTTGGTTAAAGAAAGGGTTCTATCGGAATATCCGCCATTTTGTTTTGTGGAATATATATAAGATAAGAAAAAGGATGTATGTTTAAACAGGAATGTCCCCTTGAATTGCGGTTCCATAAAGAAAAAAAAACAGATAGAACCCTCTCTTTAAATACAGATCAGCCCTTGGCACGGTTGGTCAACTAACTTGCGGAGCTTGAAGGATTTTAGGAAATTGAATGTTGACAGGGTTTGTCAAATTTTGAAAAGGTTTGGTTGATTTTTTAAACGACACTACACACTGCCAGTAAAGACTGAAAAATATTGGTCAGCTAAGGTCACTGGTGCCAAAAACAAGTAATCTGTTGGTACAGTCTCTGCTGGCAGTTGGTGCCTTGCTCTGAGGTTGTGGGTTTGAATCCTGCAAGGGACTTGTCATATCCGGTAGTGTCATGAAAAAATTATGAGAATAGGCAACACTTTTTGTCTTTGAGTGTTTGAAAGTAATTGGTTTTCTTTTGATTTCATTCAAAATTAATTTAGAAGACCAACTTCTCGAAATTCTCTTCCCTTGAAAACTTATGAAAACATAGATTTGTATGTGTGATTTTTCTTAGATGTTAATTGTTTCCAGGTAAGCAAAGATCCTAGTAGATATGTTGTGAATGTTTTCAGCAAAGAAGCAGCCTGCTGAATAAGTGTCTGGAGTCTGTGATCAACACCTCAGGACAACAGATGCCAGGTATACTCCTCAACGTCATAGCTTTCGTTTCTTATTAGATTACTGAGATGTTGTTCATTATAGTTTCCTACAAAAAAAAAACTCCATTTGTATTGTAGAGTAGAGTTATGTCCTCTGTAGTTCATCAGGTTGAAAACTGAAGACTTCGATCTATTTGAACAAAAATCAAATGGTTCTCTAAATATTTCAAAATCCCTTGCCATGAACTTGAAACGGTCACATTCACCAAACTCACTGAAAAGTACCTCTAAAATGGAACAATATCGCCTTTTAACAAATCAATCCAAGTGTTCTCCAGATATTGCAATAATACTCTCTGTGCTCTTAATTATTACCTCACGAGATGGCGATGTTTCTAGAATTTAATGGACTAGATTCAAAGAAGGTCGTTGGAATACCAATCTCATTAAAATCTGATCAAAACATCACACACGTACCTCGTTCTGTTCTTGGTCTGAGTACAGCTCGGCAGGGGTCATGTCTTCTGCCCTGTCTGCTATAGTCACAAGCAAAATTAGACATCAAATTGGTTTGACTTCATCACTTATTGGATTGAGTGAAATGTCCCTAGAAATTAACAGTAATCAGAACAGAGTCAGGGTACGAGTGGTCCGTTCAATCTGATTCTAATGAGACTGTAGGGTTTCAGAGGTTATGAGAGTAGTTAATCTGTCATTAAGATCTGGCGCGTCGATTATTTCATTAGCTATCAAGTTATAATTCATCAAAGTCATCAAATTTCATACATAATGGCATGTATCCCGACTTGCAGATGAAGTTGCCCGGCTACTGAAACCAGAAGTGGAGTCTCTTCTTCACTACGATGTCTTCAGCTACTGGCAGCTCTATATCCAGGTTAGGGGCAATCTTATACATCAAACCAGCTCTATATCCAGGTTAGGGGCAATCTTACTTAAATAGACATCAAACCAGCTCTATATCCAGGTTAGGGGCAATCTTACTTAAATAGACATCAAACCAGCTCTATATCCAGGTTAGGGGCAATCTTACTTAAATAGACATCAAACCAGCTCTATATCCAGGTTAGGGGCAATCTTACTTAAATAGACATCAAACCAGCTCTATATCCAGGTTAGGGGCAATCTTACTCAAAGGGGCCGTTCTGTCGGCAAAATCCGCCATATTGGATTTTGTGCATTGCGTGAAATGAAAACCCCCTATATTTTACCTAATTTTACAACATTTTAATGATAAAAGATATACACTGATAGAAAGTTCACATAGTAACACATAGCATGTCATAAAACTAATAAACAATTTGCTGTTATGTCGTAGAAAACTTTTCGCCACTCGCAGCGCCGATGAATGGCTTCAGTTCTCATTGTTTTTAGTTTTCAACAAATGTACGCTTGTTTTTATTAAGTTGTGAAATATAAATTCATTAAAATATTACCTGTATTAATATCTTTTAACTTGACTGTTTTTAATCATTTATTAGTATCATATTTGTGTAAACGGAAATATCCTTTCGAATTTCGTTTCCACAAAAAATACCCTGATAGAATCCTCCTTTTCAATATACATCAAACCAGCTCTATATCCAGGTTACACCTGGTATTTGTATCTCCCTTAATTAGGTTAGGTTGGTTTCAAATTTCAACAGCTTTTGACTTCTCAGGGTAATATAGCAAAATAACAGAAATTAAAGTTGTTGATGTTTGTTACAAACTTAACTCTCAATGCAATGTCCAAACATTGAGAAGTGCAAGCAAAGGGTCTTAACACTGAAACCTCTTGGCAGTTTTGTTACATTTTATCAGTACTAGACTTGCATTAGGCCCTGAAAATTCTGACAACTCAGCATCAATCTAGACATGCCACAATTTAGTGGAATGGCCAAAACTTTGATTTTTTTTAGCTCATCAGGCCTTATTATACTAGTATAGTAGAAGTAGTAGTAGCACTATGAAGTTCAGAACAGAACCTGTAACATGAAAGTAAAGGAAATGCTGCAAGGCTTAAATTAGCCAGTGATGTAGTCTGGTTTCAGCTATGCCTTGTGGGGGAAGTTGTATCGTCTGTAGCAGACTTCATCATTTTAATGGAAACCTGCATCAACGATCCTTCCTGGAACTTGATTTGATGCAGAAAATATTTAATCATAAAGAATCAATCATATTAAGGGTTAGCCTGTTTACATAAAGCTAAGAACTATAATTAAATGTAGCACATAATGGTAGACATGATGCTTTTGTTTTCTCTCTCAGGTCAACTATGGTGTCCATGTTGTGAGAACTGAACAGCCCGAGGACACGGCTCGTGTTCAAGCTGACTTTGTCCGTGAGTAACATAACCATTATTCTAAATATAACTTGTTTCCCATGGTTGCATAGTTACAAAAATAGGTAGATCACAGGTACATTCTGGATAAATTGGCTGATTTACGTTGCAGACTATATTATTGTGATATGCCAGAATGCTTAAATAAATTGAGTTCCCAAAAGCTACTTTTTCAATAAAATATGAATTTAGAAATGAAAATGGGATGACATTTTGCTCGGTTAATTGTGGAGCCCTAGATGACTAGTTTTATAGCAAATAAAGGGGTTAACATTGAGGTTTCACCAAACATCATTTGTTCAGAGGCCATGGCAACCAAATGTCAGGATGTTGAAATACATAATTTTCTTACAGGGAACAAAGCATCATCAAATGGTCAGACAGCACCCCAAACTGGAACAAACCAGGAACACGATAGCCATGGAAATAACACTCAAGGTCCTATTGGAGTACGGCAGACTGCTAGACCAGGTCAAGAGATGTTCCACCCTGCAAATTCTGGGCAATGTTATGAAGGAGACAGAGCTCAAGGTTCATCGAGCAATGTCACCAAAACTGATAGGCCAGAGCCAGAACTGTTCTATTCGACTCAAGGTTCTTCTTTGGGAGGAGAAGGACCTCAAGGCTGGTCTGTCAGAGTTCCCGAGACTCAAGGTTCTTCTTTGGGAGGAGAAGGACTTCAAGGCTGGTCTGTCAGAGTTCCCGAGACTCAAGGTTCTTCTTTGGGAGGAGATGGACCTCAAGGCTGGTCTGTCAGAGTTCCCGAGACTCCAGAATCCGAGATGTTCCACTCAGGAAACCATAACGGTGATGAAGAGAAGAAGGCAGTGACTGGAGGAGATGGTCCTGCTGGAGATCTGGGGATGTGCTATGCTCCAGATTCACAGACAGAAGAGGACATGATTAGAATGGTACATCAATTTTTTTAGAAAGGGGTCTCCATCCTGGATAGCAGAAGAGCTGATAGTTTGGGTTTTTTTTATCGTAGTAGACAGGATATTGACTAAAGTGTCTTATGAGAGTTTGGTAAGACATGACGTTCTTTTGCGCTTCCCTGATCAATAAGTCTTTGATTTCATTCTACCATAAATTTGCGAAATGTCTTCTATTTTGGTACCAGCCTACAATGGGTGACTATGCAGACCCCAGTCAAATTGCATGACCTTGACCTTATTTTCAAGGTCATCACAGCACTTTGAACAGTTTTCAGCCTCTTGTTAACACGATATCTCATGAAGCGTTGCATCCAAAGTCTTAAAATTTAGTGTCGGCCTACATTGGGGGAAGACGAAGACACCAGTTGATTTTTGTGACCTTGACCTTATTTTCAAGGTCACTGTGACACGTTGACCACTTTTCAAACCTTTGTTAACATGATTTATTATATGACGAGCAGTGAAATACTGGGATTTATCAGTGAAATAAACTGTCTATCAAGCTACAGTGAAAATAACTTATATTTTCACTGCGAACAGTGACTGATATAATTTGACATCATAAAACAATGGTCTCTCGCGGCAAATTGGCTTATGACGTCACAGTGTTGCTGTGGCGACGGGCTGTTCCTTGCGGCCGTTTGGCGTGAAAACGACTCTTTTCGGACGTAATTACATGGATAATATCATATAATAAATAGAATATCCGTCAATTCTTGACAAATACCATGTTTATCTTATTTTCAAGGTCACTGTGACACGTTGACCACTTTTCAAACTTTTGTTAACATGATATATCATTACCTGATAGAGCCAGTGTTTTCAATTTTTGTACCAGCCTACAATGGGTGACTATGCAGACACCAGTCGAATTGCATTATATTTTCAAGGTCACCACGGCACTTTGACCGTTTTTCAGCCTCTTGTAAATGCGATATCTCATGAACCGTTGCTACCTCTGTCTTAAATTTTTGTACCAGCCTACAATCGGTGACTATGCAGACACCAGTCGAATTGGGTGACCTTGACCTTATTTTCAAGGGCACCACGGCACTTTGACAGATTTTCAAACACAATATCTCATAAACATTTGCACCCAGTGTCTTCAATTTTGGTACCAGCCTACAATGGGTGACTATGCAGACATCAGTCGAATTGGGTGACCTTGACCTTATTTTCAAGGTCACCACAGCATTTTGACCGGCTTTCAGCCTCTGATTATTATCTCTAAGCATCCATTTTCTTGAAATTTGATGACATCTGTCATTAAGGAATTATGCAGACACCAGTCAACTTTTAGTGCATAACACTGTGACCACATTCTTGTTAATGCTATGTCATGAACCTTAGCACCCAATGTCTTCACATTTGATGTCATAATGACATTCTTTACCAGAAATGCAATATTAGAAGAACCACATTTAGAAAATGTGAGGTGGGAACATTGCAATGTTTATTGTTAGTGGCAAACACTTGTTTTAATTAAAATGGCTCTAAATAAATAATTTAGACATTTAGTCATGTAGAGCATATTACTAATAATTAGGTGACATTCAACAGGCCTTCTACTACTACTCCTGAATTCGGTCCATTTAAACAGACTTAAATCTGTGTCTGATACATTATTAAGATTATATATGAATTGAATGAAAGAAATAGGTTTTGGTTGAGTTGGAGTTCCCTTTCTTTTCCTGACCAAACCTCTAAAGGTTTTTTGTTTCCATGATCACAATTTGGGCTTTGTCCCTTTGAAGGGTGTGGTTGTTTCAGGTGCATAACTGTAAAATATTTATTGTTGTAGCTTTCTAAGGTTAATTAGGGGAAGGGGGAAGACATCTGTTTTTATGAGTAAACACATGTTCTTGTTAAAATATATTTATTACCGGGTATGTAAGCGATGGGTATGTTTTGAATTTTGTCTTCAGCTGCTAATGTCATTCTCATGTTATATTTCTGTCAGGCCATGGAACAGAGCAGGCAAGAACTTGAATCACTTCCTACCGCCACAAGCAGTGGTTCAGATATCACTCACACTCAACTTATTGGACAAGTGCGGTCAGTACACCCATCAACATCCTCTGGGTCTCGGCTCCGGACCTCCGTCACCTCTCAATCTCATGATGGACCTAACAGATCCTGTGTTGGACAAGTTCTGTCCAAGCCTGAAGTCATATCTTTGAACAACTCCCAGGAATATGTCAGAGAAAATCTCAATGCTTCACCATCTTCAAAAGCTGCTGATGAAGTCATTTCTGTAGAAGATTCACAAGAACATTGTAATGAAGCTTCAATTTCAACAGCTACTGCTGTAGTTATTTCATTGGAAGATTCCCAAGAGGATGATGTTCAAACAGAAATGACATCCTTTGGACACTCTGCATGTGTCTCTGATGGGAGTGTCCCTGATTGTCTCCCATCCTCCGGGGCTTCTGTTGATGACCCCGTAGTACTGGAGGACTCGCAGGAAATGGGTGACTGTATACCACTTGAGAGTGACCAAGTTATAACCTTGACAGATTCTCTGGAAGGGCTTCCTCTACCTCAGAACAAGATGGTAAAAGCTGAAGACCAAGAAAAGGTCGAGAAGACTTTGAGAGAAAGTCAAAGCCAAGGACAATTATTAGGGGTAAAAAGTGAGTCAAATGTTTGTGATAATTTCTCGGACATGTTGACAGAAGAGGAGCAACTCAAGCTGGCCTTGAACCAAAGTCTCTGTGAATCTTCCTGTTCAAATTATGGACCTGTCTGTGATCAAAATGATTATACATCTTCAAATGCCTATTTAGCAAAGACTCCAATAAAAAGGAAACTTGAAATAGATTATTCTCCTAGTGCCAAAGTGCCCAGAATTACTTGTCAGATCAACAGTCCATTGGAAAAGCTTGAGACTGATGGTTGTTTGAAAGCAAATTTAAACACACGTGGTCCACTTCCAATTCCACTGGAAGAGTTACCTCAATGTGAAATCTACAAATATTCTGCAAAGACAAAAACAGAGCTTATGAATGAGGAATGTGTTGAACAGAAGTTTCAAAATGGATCCAAAGCTCCAATGCCAAAGAAACAAGCACCTCACTCTGAAACGGATGATCATTCCACCAAGGAAGCGATAACAGATGAAGAGATTGCCAGACAGATGCAAGAGACGTTTGACAGAGAGTACAAGGAGTCAATGTCTGAAAGCTTGACTCTTTCTCAGCCAAATAGAAGTCTTAGAAGTAAAAGAAAAGAAGAGTCTGTTGAAGCAGAATCAGAATCTTCACCTAGTCAAAAGACACCAAAAAGATGCGTCAGGCATCTGAAAAGTGAAAACCCTGCAAATAAGCATCAAGTGTTAGGGCAAGATGAGAAGTCAACTTCAATGAATACACAGGACATGGATACATTCAGACTCCTAAATGAAGATACATCAGAAACACGATTGTATTCTAATGGGTGTTTGCAAAGTAAAACTGGTTCTTATCAGTCTGATAGAAGATCAACTGCTTCAGAAGTCTCCAAAGCTACTTGTCAAGAAGAGGAGTTGTTGATGCTAGATGTCAAAACTGAAGGAGGATCTGAACTGATGCCTGAAAATCAGAGGTTGCATGCTATGGTTGATGCAAATGATCCTCTATCAAATAGTGCTAACTCAGAAGAATCTAGTCAAAGTATTCTTGGTTTCATTGACAATGAGGAACACAAAGTCCATCGCTATACCGAGAGTATCCATGTCAAGCAGGAACCTACCAATCCAGTGCCAGTGGATGATGAAGAGTTCGCCAGACAGTTGCAGGAACAGTTTAATAGAGAAGCACAACCCAATAAGGATTCTGTAACTCTTAAACCAAAATCTCTCCGTAATAGAACTATTCTGAAAGATTCATCAGTGAATTCTCCAGTTGTCCAGATAAGTGGAATGCAGGTTAAATCTGAAAAGGTGTATGCAAGGGAGATTCAGATTCAAGGAAACAGATGTCATGGTGAAAATAATCAATGTGTATTGTCACAAGATTTAGAATTTGCAAGAAAACTTGAAATGGAAGAAAGCAGAAATGACTCTACCAGAAATCAAAGTATCACCTATGATGAAGAATGTGCAAGGAAACTGCAAATGCAAGAGAGCAGAAATGACTCAAAAAGATATCAAAGGACCTCTGAAGATGAAGAGTATGCAAAAAGAGTGCAATTTGAAGAACATGCAATCAACTCATTTCAAAGTCAAAATTCACAACTAACCCAAGATGAACTGTTTGCTCAAAGGATTCAAGAGGATCAACCCAAGGTTCCATCTTTGGCTGAAGATGAAGAATTGGCCAGAAAGATGCAAATGTTGGAGAACAAGAATCCATCTGAAAAACAAAGAGACTATTTGTCTCAAGATGAAGACCTAGCCCGAAGGATGCAGAATGAAGAGAGCAGACGTCAGCCTGATCCAGATCTTGTAAACCAGGATGTAGAATTTGCCAGAAGAATACAAAGGGAGGAAGATTTATTGGGGAAAACTGTGGTTGGTTTGGATGACAAGCAGAAGACAGGGCACACTGAGGGCAGGAGTCAAGGACATGAACAGTCGACTAAGCAGAATCCGCTGTCAGGAATCAGGAACAACCATATGTGGAACCGATCAGAAAATATGATTGTAGATCAGGTATGCATGTATGGAAAAATTTCTTTAAAACTATATTTATGTTAGCTTAACCATTTACCATTGAGGAATGTGGCTGTTACCAGATGGTCTAAATATTTTTCAAGAATAATTTTGCTTATTGGAAAGGTTATGTAAAAGAATATGTTTGTATCGTGATAATATTATAAATGTTTACTACTGAGCCAGTTATTTTCTGTATAATCATATCAAAGGAGACTTCTTTATAGGTGTAATTTCATGAAAATTCCCTCAAAATAACAAATCTTGCTTCAGCTCTCCAGCTACAGAGAATCTCAGAGATCTAAATTTGCAAATAAGACCACACCCAACAAAACACAACTGGACTCAAACTGTCCAAAGATGAACTCTACAGTCACAGCCCCATTCTCTAGCAGTCAGACACCCTCAAGGCCTCTTTCTTCTCATCAGCCTAGAGTGCCATCTGCCACAGTGTCATCGCCATGTCAACATCCTCAAAGGTCAAGGACACCTTCTAAAACCTGTGCTGTTCCTGTTGGAAAGGTTGTTCCCTATACAGCTCATAGTAAGTAGGACCTTCTGTACAATCATCTCTCTTCAAAACAATTCTAGAACATTTTATGTTCTTTATAACTAGTTTATCAATTTGATTTCATTTCAGACAGGTGAAATTAATGAAAGATAATCACTACTTGTGTTAGCTGAACAAAATAAGAATTGATTCTTTAAAATCAGAATCTCTCTTCACTATATGAAATTGTCTTTTCGGCATTGTCAATTGTCCTTAATTCACATTTCAATCTTATTCAATTATTATATGCCTTCACCATCCACCAAGATTTCATTCTGGATAACGTTTGCCAGATCAAAATGTTATTGTGCCAAAGCACGCTTCTTACACCTTTATGCGGGAGCTAGATATGTTCATTTCATACATTGCAGCATCGTCAACTTTCAAAGGCTTGGGGAATAGAACTTCAGAAGAGAACGCACGTGTAGAAGTGAAGGTTGACTTGAAGAAAGAAGAGCCAATTCACACCATAGACAGTAAGATTTGTCTTGGTAACTGATAACCTGTTGTATGCAATGCCGTCAATGGGGTCACATCCTTAAAAACCTATTTTCATCTTCTTCTCCAGTTCCAAAAGGTCTAGAGAGCTGAAAAGTTGTGTGCAGACTCCTTGGCCAATGGGGATTCTAAATTGTAGATTTCGTGACCCCATGACCCCAAATGGGGTCCCAGGGGTCACATCGTTAAGAACCTATTTTCATCTTCTTCTCCAGTTCCAAAAGGTCTAGAGAGCTGAAAGTTGTGTGCAGATTCCTTGGCCAATGGGGATTCTAAATTGTTGATTTCGTGACCCCATGACCCCAAATGGGGTCACAGGGGTCACATCCTTAAAAACCTATTTTCATCTTCTTCTCCAGTTCTAAAAGGTTAAGAGAGCTGAAAAATTGTGTGCAGACTCCTTGGGTAATGGGGATTCTAAATTGTAGATTTCGTGACCCCATGACCCCAAATGGGGTCACAGGGGTCACATCCTTAAAAACCTATTTTCATCTTCTTCTCCAGTTCCAAAAGGTCTAGAGAGCTTAAAAGTTGTGTGCAGACTCCTTGGCCAATGGGGATTCTAAATTGTAGATTTCGTGACCCAATGACCCCAAATGGGGTTACAGGGGTCACATCCTTAGAAACCTATTATCATCTTCTTCTCAAGTTCCAAAAGGTCTAGAGAGCTGAAAAGTTGTGTGCAGACTCCTTGGCCAATGGGGATTCTAAATTGTAGATTTCGTGACCCTGTGACCCCAAATGGGGTCAAAGAGGTCACAACCCCAAAAACCTATTTTCATCTTCTTCTCCAGTTCTAAAAGGTTTAGAGAGCTGAAAAATTGTGTGCAGACTCCTTGGGTAATGGGGATTTTAAATTGTAGATTTCGTGACCCTGTGACCCCAAATGGGGTCACAGGGGTCACATCCTTAAAAACCTATTTTCATCTTCTTCTCCAGTTCCAAAAGGTCTAGAGAGCTGAAAAGTTGTGTGCATACTCCTTGGCCAATGGGGATTCTAAATTGTAGATTTCATGATCCTGTGATCTCATTTGGGGTCAATGGGGTCACATCCTTAAAAACCCATTTTCATCTTCTTCTCCAGTTCCAAAAGGTCTAGAGAGCTGAAAAGTTGTGTGCAGACTCCTTGGACAATGGGGATTCTAAATTGTAGATTTCGTGACCCTGTGACCCCAAATGGGGTCACAGAGGTCACAACCCAAAAAACCTATTTTCCTCTTCTTCTCCAGTTCCAAAAGGTCTTGAGAGCTGAAAAGTTGTGTAGAGACTCTTTAGTCAAAGGTGATTCTTAATTGTAGGATTGGTGACCCTGTGACTCCAAATACAGGTCACGGGTCATGATCTAAAAACCTATTTTTGCTTGTTAACAATGTATTACTTGAGATAACTTAGATATTAGATAATAAAGCAAATCCTGATGAGCTACAGAGCCCATGGCTCTATTTTTATTCCATCAAATCATATTTCTCCACTGTGTTACTCCTTCATACTTCCGCTTAAAAGATTAGTAAATTAAAGTTACAGAGAGTGAGGAGAGTAAAGCAGAAGGCGATGAATGCAGTCCATCCAAGTCCCTGGTGGTGAAGAACATGAGATGTGGGAACTGTAAACAACTGGGCCATCCCCGCACCTTCAGTCAGTGTCCCAACTTCTACACTCAGTCAGAGGTGGAGCGCAGGGAGGTCAGTCTGTCTTTATTTAATTGCAACTATAATTTTTACCTCATTAGGTTTAAATCTTCGACTTTTCTCTTTTTTGACATGGCAGGCAACTCTAACATCTTTAAAAGACTTCTTCTCCGTCAATTGGTATGGGAAGCTGAAATTTTCAGAAATAATATCTTTCAAACTTTCTTTCAACTTCTTCCCATGAATGATTAATGCTAGGAAGCTCAAAATTTGGGAATATCTTTGTTGGATGGAGACTAATATTTGTAAATTTCATTTTCCTACTCTCCAAAATAAGGATGTGGCAGAGGTGCAGTTTGAAGGAGTTTGCAATTTTAGGTGCTATGATAAAATGTTGAAGGTAATCTTAAAGGTTTTTCGTGAGCCATCAAATGCACATAGTTTTATGTCTGTAGCACCAAAATTCAGCAAAATGTAGCTTGAGTATTATTGAAGGAAGTGACCAAGCTGTTACTGTCTCAGCCTTCATTATCAAAATTGGCATCATTTGGAACTTTGGGTTTGAAGTGACCAGTGGGTATTGTGTGATAGAAATGTGGTTTGAAGTGACCAGTGGGTATTGTGTATTAGAAATGTGGTTTGAAGTGACCAGTGGGTATTGTATGATAGAAATGTGGTTTGAAGTGACCAGTGGGTATTGTATGATAGAAATGTGGTTTGAAGTGACCAGTGGGTATTGTGTTATAGAAATGTGGTTTGAAGTGACCAGTGGGTATTGTATGATAGAAATGTGGTTTGAAGTGACCAGTGGGTATTGTATGATAGAAATGTGGTTTGAAGTGACCAGTGGGTATTGTATGATAGAAATGTGGTTTGAAGTGACCAGTGGGTATTGTATGATAGAAATGTGGTTTGAAGTGACCAGTGGGTATTGTGTTATAGAAATGTGGTTTTAAGTGACCAGTGGGTATTGTATGATAGAAATGTGGTTTGAAGTGACCAGTGGGTATTGTATGATAGAAATGTGGTTTGAAGTGACCAGTGGGTATTGTATGATAGAAATGTGGTTTGAAGTGACCAGTGGGTATTGTATGATAGAAATGTGGTTTGAAGTGACCAGTGGGTATTGTATGATAGAAATGTGGTTTGAAGTGACCAGTGGGTATTGTATGATAGAAATGTGGTTTGAAGTGACCAGTGGGTATTGTATGATAGAAATGTGGTTTGAAGTGACCAGTGGGTATTGTGTTATAGAAATGTGGTTTTAAGTGACCAGTGGGTATTGTATGATAGAAATGTGGTTTGAAGTGACCAGTGGGTATTGTATGATAGAAATGTGGTTTGAAGTGACCAGTGGGTATTGTATGATAGAAATGTGGTTTGAAGTGACCAGTGGGTATTGTATGATAGAAATGTGGTTTGAAGTGACCAGTGGGTATTGTATGATAGAAATGTGGTTTGAAGTGACCAGTGGGTATTGTATGATAGAAATGTGGTTTGAAGTGACCAGTGGGTATTGTATGATAGAAATGTGGTTTGAAGTGACCAGTGGGTATTGTGTTATAGAAATGTGGTTTTAAGTGACCAGTGGGTATTGTATGATAGAAATGTGGTTTGAAGTGACCAGTGGGTATTGTATGATAGAAATGTGGTTTGAAGTGACCAGTGGGTATTGTATGATAGAAATGTGGTTTGAAGTGACCAGTGGGTATTGTATGATAGAAATGTGGTTTGAAGTGACCAGTGGGTATTGTATGATAGAAATGTGGTTTGAAGTGACCAGTGGGTATTGTATGATAGAAATGTGGTTTGAAGTGACCAGTGGGTATTGTATGATAGAAATGTGGTTTGAAGTGACCAGTGGGTATTGTATGATAGAAATGTGGTTTGAAGTGACCAGTGGGTATTGTATGATAGAAATGTGGTTTGAAGTGACCAGATGGTATTGTATGATAGAAATGTAGTTTGAAGTGACCAGTGGGTATTGTGTTATAGAAATGTGGTTTGAAGTGACCAGTGGGTATTGTATGATAGAAATGTGGTTTGAAGTGACCAGTGGGTATTGTATGATAGAAATGTGGTTTGAAGTGACCAGTGGGTATTGTATGATAGTAATGTGGTTTGAAGTGACCAGTGGGTATTGTATGATAGAAATGTGGTTTGAAGTGACCAGTGGGTATTGTATGATAGAAATGTGGTTTGAAGTGACCAGATGGTATTGTATGATAGAAATGTAGTTTGAAGTGACCAGTGGGTATTGTATGATAGAAATGTAGTTTGAAGTGACCAGTGGGTATTGTATGATAGAAATGTGGTTTGAAGTGACCAGTGGGTATTGTATGATAGAAATGTGGTTTGAAGTGACCAGATGGTATTGTATGATAGAAATGTAGTTTGAAGTGACCAGTGGGTATTGTATGATAGAAATGTGGTTTGAAGTGACCAGTGGGTATTGTATGATAGAAATGTGGTTTGAAGTGACCAGTGGGTATTGTATGATAGAAATGTGGTTTGAAGTGACCAGTTGGTATTGTATGATAGAAATTTGGTTTGAAGTGACCAGTGGGTATTGTATGATAGAAATGTGGTTTGAAGTGACCAGTGGGTATTGTATGATAGAAATGTGGTTTGAAGTGACCAGATGGTATTGTATGATAGAAATGTGGTTTGAAGTGACCAGTGGGTATTGTATGATAGAAATGTGGTTTGAAGTGACCAGTGGGTATTGTATGATAGAAATGTGGTTTGAAGTGACCAGATGGTATTGTATGATAGAAATGTAGTTTGAAGTGACCAGTGGGTATTGTATGATAGAAATGTGGTTTGAAGTGACCAGTGGGTATTGTATGATAGAAATGTGGTTTGAAGTGACCAGTGGGTATTGTATGATAGAAATGTGGTTTGAAGTGACCAGTTGGTATTGTATGATAGAAATGTGGTTTGAAGTGACCAGTGGGTATTGTATGATAGAAATGTGGTTTGAAGTGACCAGTGGGTATTGTATGATAGAAATGTGGTTTGAAGTGACCAGATGGTATTGTATGATAGAAATGTAGTTTGAAGTGACCAGTGGGTATTGTATGATAGAAATGTAGTTTGAAGTGACCAGTGGGTATTGTATGATAGAAATGTGGTTTGAAGTGACCAGCATTACAATTGGTACTGATCAATTTCCATCAATTTTCATTACACCCCTCGGGTTTAGGACGAAAGCCACCCGGACAAAGCCCACCCAGACAAAAGCCACCTAGAACAAATGCCACTCGGACAAATACCACCTAGGACAATATACCCATCCAAATTTTATTTAATTATTTTAAAAAAACAAAACAGTATTTAAACTTAATGATGTATTTGCTCACTTGTTATTCACTTGGTGAACAAGTCAGGTTACACTCCTTCACTCCTTTAAATAATAACATCAGCACTATCTTTCTTGTACAAAATGCATTTAGCACTAGAATATTCTATTTGTCCACAAAAACCATGTCAGCTCAAATTCAAAGTCTGATGTTGTGAGCTTCACTCCTCAGGAAGTCCATGTGTTGTCGGTTTGGGAAGTCTGTTGCTATTGCCTGGAGTCGCAGCTGACAATCTCTGTATGGCTTTCTTTGTCTTGTGATGTTATTTTTTGTCCTAGGTGTCAATTGTCCTAGGTCGCTTTTGTTCGGGTGGCTTTTGTCTGGGTGACTTTTGTCCTGCTCCCAACCTCTCTTACATCTTTCAAGAATAACTTAATCCCCTTTGATTAGTGGAAGAGAGACGATTTGATTTTAGGATAGCGCAGTTGTTAGCACATATGGCTTCGGATCAAGAGGTCTGGGATTCGAATCTTGCAAGGGGCTTGGCAGCTTTGCTGCTGAAGATAACTGTTCTACATGCAGTAAGGTTTGGGTGCAATGCTACACTGATTTTTAGCAGAGTACCATCCATGCTTCATTTATTCCAGCCGATGCTCAAAAGTTTCACTCCAATGCATAGCCACCATGGCATTGCAGGCTTTCTCCCTGCAATAATACTAGCAGCAATGATGATATTAGTGAAATACTAAAGCGGCGTTAAATCTTAATTCACCTCATGCATCGATCCCAATTAGCTCCTTAATAGTTTTTATATACATGTCTAGAGCTGTGATCATATTGATAACAGTCAATGTTTTCTTTCAGGCGAAGGCCAAGGAAAACTTGAAAAGACGGGAGGAAAAAGCCAAAGAAAGTGAAGAAACATTGGCTCTCCTGGTAATATAATATGTATATTCTCTTAAAGGGGCAGTAGCACGTTTTTTACAAATTTTATTTTTTCAAATTTCCCATTTATAATGATAGTTTATATCATTCATTTACTTCAGAGGGTAAAACATCTTATTACACAAACCAATTATCCGTAGTGGTAATAACGATGTTGTGTATAAAGCAAAAATTGCATGGCGGCCATTTTATTGTGAACACAATTAATTATTTTTCTTGACAAAAAACGTTTCCCATGGCTTTACGGAACCATGTACACTCATATTTTAGCTTGATATTCTGAAGAGGGAAGGGTGTTTTACTGTTGGTGACATTATTTTTCAATTACATTTCATCGACTTATTTCACCAGAAAAACATGCTACTGCCCCTTTAAAGTTGAATTGGAAAGGTTTCATAGATGACACATTAACTACAAGGCCTGATTGACTTATGACCTGGCATCCGTAAATTTTGTTGGATGATTATAGTTTTATTTTAAGTGTCCTCAGATATTTTAGCACAATACTTGGATAATTTACAATAACCTGGAGCTTGGAGTCATGCATTAGACAACCTTTGTTTGTATTTTAAAGATCCATGTTCATGAAACATTGGTGAATCATATTTTGTCAAACTAGCCAAAAATGAATATCATACATTTTACAATTAAAATTTTATGAGAGCACAGTGTCCAATCTATAACCGAAATTCAAGGAGAGATTTTGTACCCTTCCATGCAAAATCAAGAGGTGGTATTGAAACAATAATTCCAATGTTTTCAAAGGTTTGGATAAAATATTAAAACAATGCCTGACAGTTCCCACAATGATTTAGTATACAGGCTTTTTGATAGATTTTCGCTGTAAATTGATTGGACACTGAGAGCCCCTTTTGCTCTTATGATGTGTTTCTTTTTCAGTCTAACAGTGAGCGAATCTTGAAGGAACGCAAGCAGGCCATGTTGTCACAACTTCAGGCCGAGGCTGAGAAAGTAGAGGAAGAATTCACACATCAGATCGAGGCTCTTAGTCGCGTGGTCAAGAAACGAGAGAAAAGGGGGAGAAAAAAGTGAAACAGAATTACAATCATTAACATCATAAGAAAGGGTGCTGTATAGGGTTGTTGTAAAATGACACTAGTAATAGTAATAGATTTATTCTAAGTGAATTAGTAGACTCAGCCGACATTAAGCTATGTTGCAAATTGTTATGAATATTTAATATTATGTTAATAAGTAATATGCATCCTATCCAAAGTCAGATTTTAGTGATACTTGTTGAGATTAGAAATACATTCTATTTAGATGGTGATCAAATGTTACATTGTTATATTTTGGAACACTCTATCTTGTACATATTTGTTTAAGCACAAGAATTAGTGCTTTTATAGATGTGTGATCCCAATATTATGACTACATCTAAAGGGACACTCAGTAATTTTCAAGAAATTCTATTTAGCTTTGATACATGCCAAAATATCAAACGTGCTGATTTACATCCAAATCATTTCACTCCACTTCATATTTTACATGCTTTCTATGAAAATAGAGCAAGCAAAATTCATGCACCCCATTTTCATGTATACCATTTGTATTATCCATTGAACAATACCGTTGAACATTTATGTAACAACAACACACTGAGTGTCTCTTTAGTATTGGTTTACAGGACCTATGTATATTCAACAATATGTTTTATGTTCTTTGTTAGGTAAGTCATGTAATACCGAAGAAAAAAGTACTTCAGTGAAAAGTGTGTGTTTTAATTGAGGAAGATTTACATTAATATGAATGCTGGTAAGTGCAAATGTATTGAGTAAACTTCAAGAGTTAGTTTTACTGAGAAAGAGTTTTTTTTATAATCATTCTAGTCAGAGCTGTTTGAAATTTAAATTGAGATTATTATTATGAATGATCAGTTGCGTTGAAGATTTAAAACAAAGGATAAATATTTTTTAATTATTTAGATTCTTTCTCATGGGCACAGTTCTTTATATGTTACATTATATCAATTAAGTATTGTTATCTTGTCAAATAGAGACAGCGCTTCTTTGTTTTTAAAATTAAAAAATAAACTGTTGAAAATAAATAAACAGTTCTTGAACTTCTTTGGTTTAATTTATATGTTCATTGAAGAAACTTGACACTTTAATGGTTTTTATTTTCGGTACTGAAAGGCCACAGGCCTGTAGTACAATACATTTCAATGATAATATGTACGCACATTTAGTACAATGAAGATAATTTTCAACAATGAGGTATAACTTATATTATGTGTAGAAATAAACACATGGATGGTGAATGCTAGATTGAGTTCTTAATGTCAGTTTCAGAATGTTTCAATGACAAGAAAGCCACCAACACCATGGTAGCTGTTGGATCAAACTTACAACCATTAGCTTGATTCGTAGTATGCGACATTCCATCTTTATACTATTCTTCTATTTTGGATCACAGCATAGGGGCATGTTTTTTTCTCAGACATAGTGTGAGAAAGACATACACTGAGGAACTTTGAAAATGATATAAATGATATAAGATAACATAGAACATGACATGGGATGAAAACAATTGTTGTTATTTGTGAAACACAAATGAAATAAGGATTCAGTCCATTGAAGAAAGCATATTTTTTTTTAAATTGGCACTCAAACATTAACAGTCATGTTGTTTGGCCTCCATTTGCCCTGGCACAAGTGTAAACTCGTCTTCCAAGCTCATTCCTCAAGTGATCAATAGGGTTTTAGTCTGGTGAACATGACCCAGATATTTCCCTTTTTTCCCCAAGAACTTTCAAATTCAGCACATGCTTTTTTAACCGTCAAAACACTTTGTTAAAAAGCCCAAATTGTTCCTCTATTATCTATGAGTAGACAAGAAGATCTTTCGACATCGAAAGCAGAAGCTGGAAGAGCATGTCAGCAAATGCAGTCTGCATAAGTCTTTAGAAAGGTAGAAAGGACATGCTTGTGTATCCATATAATCTCATACGGGATGACAAAATCGGTCTTATTTGTATTAGCCTCTTCAGTACTCAGGTGAAAACCACTCGCTAAGTACACTGTATTGAACCATTGTGGAAAGGGCATGAAAGGATTCCTCGATACGAGGCAGTGGGAATGCATCACTTACAGTTTTGACATTCAACCTACGATAATCAACTCACAATCTTTTTCTCTAATTTTCTTTCTTCAATACCAACACAGTAGGTGCTGTTTATGGGCTCAGAGTATATAGAGATAATACCAATGTATATGAGCTTAATGTCCAGCAGCAATTAGATATTTTGACTTCCTCATACTGTGATGTTGGGATCATCATCAACTGTGTTGATCTAATGTCTTACATCACTGAAGTAGTACAAACTAGATCCAGATTATCTGTCAGCATGTTTCTCCAGTACATTTGTGACTCTGTTTTCCCCCTTAGTCCAGTCAGAAAAGTCTATTTGATGAAAAACATTAAGGGTGATCGTAATTCACTAAGGTAACCATAGTTAAAGTATGCAAGTTAAGGTTAATCTTAGTAAAGGTTGCTTTGTGAAAGGAGGCCCAACATTGACCCAATGAAAACCATCATCGTATGAGACTGTGACAGTGACGATCTCATCATCTTATGATAGTGTGACGGTGACTATCTCCTCATCGTATGAGACGGTGACAGTGACGATCTCATCATCGTATGAGACTGTGACAGTGATGATCTGATCATATGAGACTGTGACAGTGACGAATCATCATCATATGAAACTGTGATAGTGACGATCTCATCATCGTATGAGACTGTGACAGTGATGATCTGATCATATGAGACTGTGACAGTGACGAATCATCATCATATGAAACTGTGATAGTGACGATCTCATCGTCGTATGAGACTGTGACAGTGACGATCTCATCATCGTATGAGACTGTGACAGTGACGAACTCATAGTATGAGACTGTGACAGTGATGATCTCTTCATCAATTGAAACTGACAGTGTCGATCTCATCATCGTATGAGACTGTGACAGTGACAAACTCATTGTCATATGAGACTGTGACAGTGACGAACTCATCGTCATATAAGACTGTGACAGTGACGATCTCATCATCGCATGAGACTGTGGCAGTGACGATCTCATCATCGTATGAGACTGTGACAGTGACGAACTCATTGTCATATGAGACTGTGACAGTGACGAACTCATCGTCATATGAGACTGTGACAGTGACGATCTCATCATCGCATGAGACTGTGACAGTGACGATCTCATCATCGCATGAGTCTGTGACACCGACGATCTCATCATCGTATGAGACTGTGACAGTGACGATCTCATCATCGTATGAGACTGTGACAGTGACGAACTCATCGTCGTAAGAGACTGTGAAAGTGACGATCTCATCATCGTATGAGACTGTGACATTGACGATCTCATAGTATGAGACTGTGACAGTGATGATCTCATCATCGTATGAGACTGTGAAAGTGACGATCTCATCATCGTATGATACTGTGAAAGTGACGATCTCATCATCGTATGATACTGTGACAGTGACGAACCCATCGTCGTATGAGACTGTCACAGTGACGAACCCATCGTCGTATGAGACTGTGACAGTGACGAACCCATCGTCGTATGAGACTGTGACAGTGACGAACCCATCGTCGTATGAGACTGTGACAGTGACGAACCCATCGTCGTATGAGACTGTGACAGTGACGATCTCATCGCATGAGATTGTGACAGTGACTATCTCATCATCGTATGAGTCTGTGACAGTGATGATCTCATCATCGTATGAGACTGTGAAAGTGACGATCTCATCATCGTACGAAACTTTCGAATTGCAACTTGGTGTCAAACAGGGATGTATTCTTAGCCCATTTCTTTTTTCATTCTTCATAAATGAACTTGCTACCCTATGGAAACTAACTGCTCAAACGGCATCCAACTCCATCCAGAAATTGTCGACATATTCCTTCTCTTGTTAGCAGACGACGTTGTTTTATTTTCAAGCACCATACGTGGCCTCCAAAATCAATTAAATTATCTTGAACAATACTGTGATACATGGAAATTAACAGTTAACAGGGAGATACAAAAAAATCGTAGTCTTTGAATAAGGGGGTAAAATCTCTAAAATAGAAAAAATGGACATTTAAGGATATACGCCTAGAATGTGTTAGCTGTTATAAGAATTTGGGATTGTTGTTTACCAATGGGTTTTCCTGGACCATGCATGTCAAGTATGCTGCGCTTTAGGCGCAAAATCACTAATCCGTATACTGAAAACAATCAATACACTATATAAATTATAAAACCTTCTTCAAAATATTTGATGCAAAAATAAATCCAATTTTGACTTATGGAGCAGAAATTTTGGGGTTTAACTGATTTTCATCAAATAGAAAGAATACTCTTGTGTTTACTTCGTCTCTTCTCTTGTGATTCAACTGAGCTATTAGTTCTGCTTTTGTGTAAAGTTCAGATAACATATTCACATATATGCACTTATTCGTCTCAACCATCAATCCACGGGTGGATTATAATTTACAATATTTACAAAGTGGTAAATGTAGATTTCGTGTTTTTAATAACAACCATTTCATTGCTATCAGGCATTGATCTCTTAGGGCTTTTTTGGCAGTATTAAAATTCTTACGAAATTCTATTTCTAGGTAAGTATAACTGTCTGATTTTTTAAAAATAACGTCATCAACAAAATATTGTCAAAATTCACCCTTGCAGTTCCGGATCCAAACACAACTACTTCAGTCTTTTCAATATTCTCTTTGAACCTCCACATTACACAATATTTTCTAAGTACATTTATGCTGCAACTCATCCGGCGTACTCCTTAACAACAATTAAAATAAGCAGAATCATTTCCCCCTAATGAAACACAAGACATAATATCATCATACATATTACAAATAACTTTTAAGATCTTCCCTGAAATCACATCATTGATAAGTTTTTGCCAAAGTCCCACCGCCATATATTATCAAAGGTTTTTTGCAAATCTTTAAAGGCACTATATGATTTTTTCAACAAGAGATGTTTATGAAGAAACTGTTTTCTTAATAAAACAAATGCTTACTCTGTTAACTCTGTGCAACTTCTCAATTAAACAAGTTTGTTTTGATAAGCACCGCCCTTCGCGGGTTGTATTTTGACATGTAAATAACCTTTTTCCAGCTATTATTTAACTAAACGGCACTTTGCCCCAAACTGAAATTATATTTTGCGGGACTTTTGAAATTTATATTTTATACTTCCCGGGTCGACACCGAATGCACAATATGAAGAATTTCACACACCGTTCATTCAGTCATTAACTACAAGACTTACAGATATCGATCTTCAAACATTGAGTGAAACAAATTCGTTATCAAGCAAATGTTTGTATTATTCAATGTTCTAAAATGATCTAATCGATGAATTATATTTATCATGTGTTAACATAAAGAAATTTAGACGTTCATTAGCACGATTTAGATGTTCGTCTCACGACCTATCATTTCCTTCTCATTTGCCCATCGCATTATACATTACGTTGTAAATATATTTTTAAATATTACTATGTCCATCCAAATACAATTAAATAATCAACTCTTCTCAGCATTAGAAGTCATGTTCATCCATTATGGAATGCTGTAGAGAAACAACGTATTATCGATGTAACCCGTATTTATGTGTGTATTTATCCATCATGTATGTGCTATAGACCTGTGGCCTTTTCAGTATGAAATAAAGATTGATTACATACCAAACTTGCCAAAAAGACATTGTTTGTAAAGAGCACTTGAATATCGTGGTCAACACTTAATGGTGTCTTTTTAAAGACGCCTTATGCTCGGAATCAACTCTTTTAGTGAACGTAACACATTCGCAATTAGCACTTCCTATTCGTACAGTTGCCGGGAAAATCGTAATAACAATTTGCTCACGATAATGCTACGATAAACAAGAGTAAAGTACGATGTAACACTTATGCACCACGTGCAGTGACAAATGAATTGTCTGTCAAACGTATATCACTTTTTAACCGATATATCTGTAATCGTTGATAACACCAAAGAAATGTAAGCATAGTTTATTTTCCATGTGACTTACAACAATATTTTGTTTTCGGTATTTCGGCTCTTGAAACTTGAAACGTATATCACTTTTTTAACCGATATATCTGTAATCGTTGATAACACCAAAGAAATGTGAGCATAGTTTCTTTTCCATGTGACTTTACAACAATATTTTGTTTTCGGTATTTCGGCTCTTGAAAATTGAAACGTATATCACTTTTTTAACCGATATATCTGTAATCGTTGAAAACACCAAAGAAATGTGAGCATAGTTTCTTTTCCATGTGACTTTACAACAATATTTTGTTTTCGGTATTTCGGCTCTTGAAAATTGAAACGTATATCACTTTTTTAACCGATATATCTGTAATCGTTGATAACACCAAAGAAATGTGAGCATAGTTTCTTTTCCATGTGACTTTACAACAATATTTTGTTTTCGGTATTTCGGCTCTTGAAAATTGAAACGTATATCACTTTTTTAACCGATATATCTGTAATCGTTGATAACCCCAAAGAAATGTGAGCATAGTTTCTTTTCCATGTGACTTTACAACAATATTTTGTTTTCGGTATTTCGGCTCTTGAAAATTGAAACGTATATCACTTTTTAACCGATATATCTGAAATCGTTGATAACACCAAATTTAAAGAAATATGAGCATAGTTTCTTTTCCATGTCACTTTACAACAATGTTTTGTTTTCGGTATTTGGGCTCTTGAATTGTTATCAAGTTATTCTGCTAATCGTTACTCTGTTAATCAAAGCCAAATGCACAAAGTGACGTCGGAACATCAGTATAACGGTTCCTTGTACAATTATCATCGTCAAATCAATGCTCATGGTAAATACAGATACACGCAAAGCACCAAACATCAACCAACATAACTGATGTTTATGGGACTAAACAAATAACCAAAGCGTTATTGTATTCTGAACTTAGTGTCTGTAGTCGGGTATTGACTATTTTCTCACCTAATTGAACCCTTCCTACATAGAGAGTCTCACCAAATCCACCATAGTACACAGTGTCGTTGTAGTAGGCTAAAGTATTAGGTACGACGACACTGAGAGTGGTGACATCTGAGACCACTTTATCTGACATCGACATCTTCTTCAGAGTTTTTCCGTCGTTGAAATACAAAATATTTCTTACATTGTCAAAACTAACGGTCCATACATCACCGGGAGCGAGGTACCGAAGAAGTTTACCATTATAATTCAGTTTTATCACTCTAGAAACAACACTTGCATAGATCTCCCTCTCCCTGCTGTTCACAACTATAGCACGTGGGTAGCTGTATTTACCAGTCAAGTTCCGGATGACTTTGAACTTCTTACCCTGTGTAGTCATGCGGCTGATGCTTTGTCCAGGACTCCATTTTGTCATAAAAACCAATTTCCTCTCCTCGTCAACCGACATCCCTTTCACATAGACATCTTCTCTCAGAGTTCGTGTATCCCCACCATCCAGTGTGGTGGACATTATTCTCTTTATGGGGTACGTTCCAACAAGTAGTCTCTGTAATCTCTGTACATAACATAATGATGAAACACGGCCCGACACAAGGAGAGGGTACTTACTCAATCTGTTACTCTGAAGATTCATCTGGCTCAACTCAGAGGACCAATATTGACCTATAATCAGTCTGTTCATGACAGGTGGTTGCTGTACTGATGTCGATGTGCTTGGTGGTGAGATCGTAGTTGTTGTTGTACTAGATATTGGACTTGATGTTGTTTCTTCTATTTCTTGTTTACAGTTACTCAACTTTTTATGATCAGAAGTCTTATTGTTCGCCTCCTTGAAGAATTTTTTGTTTCCTGGGTTAGTTTGTACAACGCGTCTTTTACACTGTTTTAGAACTCTTGAAAGTAGTTTGGTGTTACACTTTGAACACGACTCAGTCAGACTTCTCTCAGCCTTGTTGAAGGCGTCTATGTACATGTTCTTCTCCTGCTGGACGTCTCTGTGCAGCTGTCTCTTCATGTGATGATGTCCCTGCTTGAGTCTCCGTATCTCAGAGTCAAAATTGGGGCTGTCTACTTCCGGAACAGACTCACTTTCACGAAACTCAAACTTTCGTCAAACTGCTGCTTAATGAGTTGTCTGAGATCAAGACGAAGTGATTCCTTGGCAATATCAATACTGTCGTGTAGGTCAGTGTCCATTTGCACAAGTTCAGTTTTGAAGTTATTCAACTTTTTGTTGAAACTTCTTATTCGTTTGTGCATCACACCAATTCCGTTACTGCAGTAACACGTAGCCAACAGTGAGAAGACCAAGATCCATGTACACAGCAAACCTTCCATGATGACTGCTGTGGAGAAAATGACGCACTTCTTCGAGTCTGCAATTATCACAGTTGTATATATAACTGCCCTGTCAATATATGTGTGTAATGTTACACTGCTTGTTCGCTCCTCGCTCGAGTTCTTCAATGCACAAGACACGGCTATGAATCTGCACTGCGTAGTTACATTCGTGTCTATGTTTAAATATCATGTGAGTAGAAGTACTTGATGTACGTCAGTCGAGTTTGTTGAGATTCCCTGATGGACTGGTTTTATCTCACATGGATACGCACGATATAAAATTAAAGTTGTGTCGAAGTACAAATGCTATTTCTCAAGAAAAGGTAACCAACCTAAAAGCAAGTACATACAAACTATTTCTTCTTGTAAGGGTATAATTATAATATTATATAATTTATAAAGAAATCTTTTTTAAAGTCTGAAGTATAATGTTTAGGGAAACTAATATTTTCTCACACAATATTGTTAAGTGTTCATTCAAATCTGAGCGACTCTAAGACTGATGTGTAGAATATTTACTTACAATAATATACAAACGGTTAATTATAGTGAAAACTTGAAATTCCGCGGGGACACTGATTTTAACCCTAGTGATACGATGTGAAATATTACTTAGAACTCACACAAGTAACAAGAATTGATAAGCCATACTTGGATCAATATAAGTCACTAACAAATGATTCAATATCACATCTCAAAATAAAGCACAATTTCATACATCAGATTATGATATTTTGAGTTTTATTTCCGTTCAAATACGCATGAGGTGCTGAAATTGCTTTTTAACATTTATTTTTTGCCAGGATGTGTTATCCATTTAACCTTAACATTTCTGATAACATGTATTTTATTGTATTGTAACATTTGTTGTCGACATTAAAAACTTTTCCTTCTTCGACTTGTTGACGTACCATTTCTGTAGAGTGTCATAAAACCCTTTATCGACTTTTCTATATATCTCGCCTAAAACGCCCAAAACGACGATTTCTTAAACATGTGTTTTGAACATTCAAACTTAGTTGAGATGTTTCATTCATATATATCGCTCGTGGATTGAAATATCTTGTATTTTGTAAGGTGACATTGCTTTTTCACATGAGTATATTTGAGACTGGTGAATTAAAACAACGTTAGGGATGGCATGTACCTAGAAAATTGTGAGTAAATTCAAAAGAAATGTCTTTTTTTCTGCTACTCAACCTGCATATTCATTCCAAATCGTCAAATATATCATAATTAGTAGTTTAAATACTACTTTCAAATCAAAATCGAGCAACGTCATTATAAAGTATAGAAACCGAAAGTACACGTCTAATTAACATGTTCATAAGTTATATGACCTATTAAACATTACCAACCCACATTTGTATTTTTGTCTGTTGTGACTGAATTAAAAAATAACGTTTGACTCATTGACGCGTCAATCACGGTGCATTATCTGGTTTTCGATAAAAAGAATATCACTACATTTACTTTCAAATCGTCACTATATTGAATTGACTGTCATCAAAATGATAATTTTCGGCAATTGTCAGTACTTCTCGATAAAATAACACCTTTTATAACGTTAGGCATATGTGACCCCACATTGTAACTTGACCATAACTCTTAACTGGTTGAATATATATCAGAGACATTCGGTATACGTGTGATGTAACTGGTGAGCTCATGCTTTTATAAGTAAATCCATTAGAAATCAGAAATCCATATATTATGTAGATAATATCAGAGATAAGGATAATCTCTGGACCATAACTAACTGCTTACAGATATATCAATGAAAAGTTCCACACGTAAACATTACTTAGTTGTTGTTATAATAGACAGTAAGAATTTCAAGGGATCATATTTCAGACTTGGTTAGAATTGGTCGGACAATATGCATAATATTAACCATTGAGATATTGTGAGGAATATTTACACTCTTTTCCTGAGGTAGTGTAAATTATTTTAGAATAAAACACAATATCCATCGAAGAAGAATATATGAATAAACTGACATGGCACAGTTTTTGTACACCTGGTATGAAAGACGATGTCTGGATGTAATCTTTCCTGTTATCAGATCAAAGTACACACAGATAAAAACGATACGGCGTATTTATACATATTTCTATATGGGACTGGCTCAGTTTTTGTACGCTTGGTATGGTAATATTGTCCATGTGCAACTCTTTCTAGTTGCAGGTCAATGTACATACAGGAACAAAACGATACGGCGTATTTATACAGGTTTCCATATGGGACTGGCTCAGTGTATGTACACTTGGTATGGTAATATTGTCCATTTGCTAATCTTTCTAGTTGCAAGGTCAATGTACATACAGGAACAAAACGATAAGACGTATTTATACATGTTTCTACACAGGACTGAGCGGCATGTAACACCTTATGTGTATCTGATATCAACACATCCATCTTTCATTTATTTAAATTTGGAAAACTCTTTATTACAATTTGGAGAAATTTAAATAATGATTGCATCATATAATTGACAAGTTTATCGACGCTAGTTTGAGAGATTCTGGCGTCTTCCTGTCTGTACGCCGATACACTTTATTAACCTCGAGTCTGGTCCAGGGACGGCGTACGCCTTTAGAATGAATCAAACAAAGCCAGAGACGTAACAGCACTGTCACACAATATATTCTGGTATAGAAGTCTACAGGAAAATAGAGAAGATACACGCTTTACATTCTGGTATAGGAGCCTACAAGAAAATAGAGAAGATACACGCTTTACATTCTGGTAAAGAAGTATACAAGAAAATAGAGAAGAAACACGCTTTACAGTCTGGTATAGAAGTCTACAAGAAAATAGAGAAGATACACGCTTTACATTCTGGTATAGAAGTCTACAAGAAAATAGAGAAGAAACACGCTTTACATTCTGGTATAGAAGTCTACAAGAAAATAGAGAAGATACACGCTTTACATTCTGGTATAGAAATCTACAAGAAAATAGAGAAGATACGCTTTTTACATTTTGGTATAGAAGTCTACAAGAAAATAGAGAAGAAACACGCTTTACATTCTGGTATAGAAGTCTACAAGAAAATAGAGAAGATACACGCTTTACATTCTGGTATAGAAATCTACAAGAAAATAGAGAAGATACGCTCTTTACATTTTGGTATAGAAGTCTACAAGAAAATAGAGAAGAAACACGCTTTACATTCTGGTATAGAAGTCTACAAGAAAATAGAGAAGAAACACGCTTTACATTTTGGTATAGAAGTCTACAAGAAAATAGAGAAGAAACACGCTTTACATTCTGGTATAGAAGTCTACAAGAAAATGGAGAAGAATCACGCTTTACATTCTGGTATAGAGTCTACCAGAAAATAGAGAAGAAACACGCTTTACATTCTGTAGAGTCTACAAGAAAATAGAGAAGAAACACGCTTTACATTCTGGTATAGAAGTCTACAAGAAAATAGAGAAGAAACACGCTTTACATTTTGGTATAGAAGTCTACAAGATAATAGAGAAGAAACACGCTTTACATTTTGGTATAGAAGTCTACAAGAAAATAGAGAAGAAACACGCTTTACATTCTGGTATAGAAGTCTACAAGAAAATAGAGAAGAATCACGCTTTACATTCTGGTATAGAAGTCTACAAGAAAATAGAGAAGAAACACGCTTTACATTCTGGTATAGAAGTCTACAAGAAAATAGAGAAGAAACACGCTTTACATTCTGGTATAGAAGTCTACAAGAAAATAGAGAAGAAACACGCTTTACATTCTGGTATAGAAGTCTACAAGAAAATAGAGAAGATACACGCTTTACATTTTGGTATAGAAGTCTACAAGAAAATAGAGAAGAAACACGCTTTACATTCTGGTATAGAAGTCTACAAGAAAATGGAGAAGAATCACGCTTTACATTCTGGTATAGAGTCTACCAGAAAATAGAGAAGAAACACGCTTTACATTCTGTAGAGTCTACAAGAAAATAGAGAAGAAACACGCTTTACATTCTGGTATAGAAGTCTACAAGAAAATAGAGAAGATACACGCTTTACATTTTGGTATAGAAGTCTACAAGAAAATAGAGAAGAAACACGCTTTACATTCTGGTATAGAAGTCTACAAGAAAATGGAGAAGAATCACGCTTTACATTCTGGTATAGAGTCTACCAGAAAATAGAGAAGAAACACGCTTTACATTCTGTAGAGTCTACAAGAAAATAGAGAAGAAACACGCTTTACATTTTGGTATAGAAGTCTACAAGATAATAGAGAAGAAACACGCTTTACATTTTGGTATAGAAGTCTACAAGATAATAGAGAAGAAACACGCTTTACATTCTGGTATAGAAGTCTACAAGAAAATAGAGAAGAATCACGCTTTACATTCTGGTATAGAAGTCTACAAGAACATTGAGAAGAAACACGCTTTACATTCTGGTATAGAGTCTACAAGAAAATAGAGAAGAAACACGCTTTACATTCTGGTAAAGAAGTCTACAAGAAAATAGAGAAGAAACACGCTTTACATTCTGGTATAGAAGTCTACAAGAAAATAGAGAAGAAACACGCTTTACATTTTGGTATAGAAGTCTACAAGATAATAGAGAAGAAACACGCTTTACATTCTGGTATAGAAGTCTACAAGAAAATAGAGAAGAATCACGCTTTACATTATAGTATAGAGTCTACAAGAAAATAGAGAAGAAACACGCTTTACATTCTGGTATAGAAGTCTACAAGAAAATAGAGAAGAAACACGCTTTACATTCTGGTATAGAAGTCTACAAGAAAATAGAGAAGAAACACGCTTTACATTCTGGTATAGAAGTCTACAAGAAAATAGAGAAGAAACACGCTTTACATTCTGGTATAGAAGTCTACAAGAAAATAGAGAAGATACACGCTTTACATTCTGGTGTAGAAGTCTACAAGAAAATAGAGAAGATATACGCTTTACATTCTGGTATAGAAGTCTACAAGAACATAGAGAAGATACACGCTTTACATTCTGGTATAGAAGTCTACAAGAAAATTGAGAAGAAACACGCTTTACATTCTGGTATAGAAGTCTACAAGAAAATAGAGAAGAAATTTAACACGCTTTACATTTTGGTATAGAAGTCTACAAGAAAATAGAGAAGAAGCACGCTTTACATTCTGGTATAGAAGTCTACAAGAACATAGAGAAGATACAGGCTTTACATTCTGGTATAGAAGTCTACAAACAATCAAGTTTACTAAACTTCGAGGGTATTGTGACTAAATTCAAATGAAATATATATTGACATACATGGTGACATATAAATGACATGTAAAACTGGTATTTATGGAACCAAACAAACAATAAGATGACGATAATATTGATAATTTAGTTTCAGAAGTCTGGCATCTGTGATTTTCTCTCCCAACTGCACCGCTCCAACATAATGAGTGCCATAAACTCCACCATAGTACACTGTGTCGTTGTAGTAGGTTTGAGTGAAAGGTTTGACCCTGAGAGTGGTAACATCTGAGATCACTTCATCTGACATCGACATCTTCTTCAGATTTCTGTCGTCGCTGAAATACAAAATATGTCTCACACTGTCAAAACTTACACCCGACATTTCACCCGTTGCAAGGGTCCGGAGAACTTTACCATTGTAGTTCAGTTTGAACACTATAGATTGAGAACTACTTGCATAGATTTTTCTCTCTTTGGGATTCACAGCTATAGCGTGTGGGTTTCTGTATTTACCAGTCAGGTTCCTGATGACAGTGAACTTCTTCCCCATCGTAGTCATACTACTTATGCTGTGTCTAGGTCCTAGTGTTGCTATAAAAACCAGTTGTCTCCCCTCGTCTACTGATATCCCATTAGCAATGACACTTTCTCTCAGAGTCTGTGTATCCTTACCATCCAGTGACGTAGACGTTATATTCGCTGTGTATCTCGTTCCAATAAGTAGTCTCTGTAGTGTATGTACGAAGCATAATGATAAAACACGGCCCGACAAAGGGAGAGGGTATTTACTCAATCTGTTATTCTCAAGATTGATCTGGCTCAACTCCGAGGCCATATAGTGACCTATGATCATTCGGTTCATGACAGGTGGTTGCTGCACTGGTGTCATTGTCGTTGGTGGAGATATCGAAGTCGTTGTTGCACTTGACATTGGAGATGACAATGACTGTTTTATCTCTTCCTTACAGGTTAGACTCAACCTTTCAAGAACCAACGTTAGATTGGCGTTTTCTTTATCTGTAAAATCGTCTCCAACATGTGGTTTAACATTAAATCGGTTGCACTGTTTCAGAACATTTTTCAGTAGTTTTGTGTCTCTACCACACATTGAACACGACTCAGTCAGACTTCTCTCAGCCTTGTTGAAGGCGTCTCTGTACATGTTCTTCTCCAGCTGGACGTCTCTGAGAGTCTTCATCACACTGTGCAGCTGTCTCTTCATGTGATGATGTCCCTGCTTGAGTCTCTGTATCTCGGAGTCTACACGGGGGCTGTCTACTTCCGGAACAGACACACTTTCACGAAACTCAGCCATTGCTTCATCAATCTGCTGCTTAAAGAGTTGTGTGAGATCAAGTCGAAGAGATTCCTTGGCAACATCAATACTGTCGTGGAGATCAGTGTCCATTTGAGCGAGTTCAATTTTGAAGTTATTTATCTTTTTGTTGAAACGTCTCATTCGTTTGTTCACCACACCAATTCCGTCACTGCAGTGACATCTACTCAACACTGAGAAGACCAAAACCCACGTACACACCAAACCTTTCATGATGATTGTTGTCCAGTAAATGACGCACTACTTTGAGTCTGCAATGACCACGGCTGTATATATAACTTCCCTGTCTAGATACCACGTTGTTTGTGTAATGTAACGCTGCTTGGTTGCTCTTCACCGAGTTGTTAACTACACACAATGTGCAGCTATGAATCAGACTTCGCTGCTTTTATCTAACATTGATACGCACCATATCAGCGTGTCATTCATTGACGAAACACTTCAACATTGCTTACCAAAAGGTATACAACTTCATGAATGCACTCATACGTAACATAACTTAATGAATACACTCATACATAAAACGTCAATATTTCTGAATCATTCTAAAAGAAGTCATATATCTAGTAGACTGTTAATAGAAACGTTATATATCATAGATAGCGTAGCATTAGTTTACCGTTCAATACCTTACATTGGAACATAATATGATAAATACGTATGTAAATGTAACTGCTCTTACTTTCTGTAATAAAAATGCTCAAAGACGCTGGTGATAAAAAGTGACTTAACAACTAAAAACAAGACTTCGTTATGGCTCTGCTGATGATTAAGACACTAATTGATGATTCTTTATCACATCTTAAAATAATTGTAAAATACTAACAGATGAGCAGATATGGTAATAAGAAAACAATAATAAAAAAAAATAATAAACCAACTAACCAACTATTTAAACGTTCTGAGTCGCTTGTGCTGATTCACGCACGTGTCCAGAAAGAGTGAGTTAAAACAAAGGAAATGTCTCTTGTTATGTAGCAAGGGTGAACTTGTTCCTTTTAACAGGAAACCTTACAGAAACTCATATTTTTCTGTATAAACCGAGACGGTTTTGATCTTTGAGGAGACAACAGTTTCCGGGCAATTACTACCTATTAGTTGGAGATAGCTCAATGAAAAATGGGAAAAAATATTAAATTTCCTGTTAAATTGTGCCTTTTTAATAGTATGAAAATAAAGATTACTTTGGTTTTCTTAGTTCATATAATGAACGTTGAATGTATCACATATTAAAGGAGTAGTTTGTTTTCGGATAACTTGAAACTCTTTAAAAAATATGTCAATGGAATTTGGTATACACCTGAAGCCAACATTGAACAGGTTCCTTTTGATTGTACGAAGTTCCAGAAACAAAAGCCTTCATATTTTGCATTTGACTTTTTACATATTTCACGAGAGTTTCTTAAATGGTTCCTTCAGGGAATATGAATATTTCATGCTTGGTTTAAATATATCTGACAATAAGCACTAATATTGATTATTGATACACCGTTAGAGCTGAGTAGTTAGAAAATGATTAAACGTTGGTTTGTATAGTTTTCTGTATTGAACAGAACTAAATGACATAGTTAATGTACACCTGATATTGCAGGGTGAGTTCGTGCTCTAAGCTTTTCTGTTTTCTGTTATGTTATGTGTTAGGTAATCGACTGGGTCAAACATACCTTGTATATATATTCTCTTATGGATGAAATGTGATGAAACTATTCTCATTTAGTCGATATGAAAACTTTTATTCGAAAATTAAGAAAATTTTAAATTTCAAAACTTGACCCTTCTGTCTATTTCATTATGCCAAATTACATAAACACGCACCACTGACGTGATGATCACAGAATACGTTTGAGACGTATTACTTTACTCATGGATATATGATGATTCATTGTATGTGACGTCATTTAATTGAGGTTACAATGAACGTCAATTTACATGATATTTACACTACGTTACACTTGTAAGTGAACAAACTTTCGGTATGCAGCTGCATTTATATGGGCTTCGATATAGATCTGAATGAACAACCATACCTGTTGTTTGATAGTGTGATGTGTTATTACATTGTATTTGTGTTTCTAGCTGTTATAGCTAATCATTATGAAGCAAACGTGTTGAGGTACATGTTTTATGACATCAGCAATATAGATGTATCATCCTGTCCATCCTCGGTTACCCATGGTTTTATATATGATCCGTTACTCTCCACTATATCACCCATGGGAAACCTTATCAGGGGAATCGGTTCTCAAATAACCCGCCCTTGGCCAGCGTGACGAAGTCAGTAACCAAAGAAAATGCTCAATGGGATAAGACGGAAATGGTCAAGGGAGATAATCGGTGACGGATGGCTCACACAATGACCTCGCTTGCTTTGAAACGAAGTGATATGAATTGTCATTGGCTCGCAGGTCCAAGCTACGTAGCAGTTTGATTGGCTAACGCCGGCCAAGGGCGGGTAATTTGAGTACAGATTCTCCTAATAAGATTTCCAATGAGTGATATGGTATGCAGATGTTGGACAGTGACTCCTGCTTATTCAGTGGTCATCTCTACTATCCTTCCCTACAATACGAGCGAATATAGACATAATTCAGAAACTTATACTTTCAGTAGACTTTTCAGTGATTCGAAAGCGGTTTCTACTATCAAGGTATTTCTCTCATAACACAAGAAAAGAGCGACCGTTTCTTTACAGATGAAAAACTAATTCATGTCTGCATTGGAAACTGTCTTGAAAATGGGAAAGTAATGTGCATGCGAATATGCCAAATTCTTTGCGAGGAGACTGGTCGATACGTTCTTCTCTCACTGCACCAGAACCTAATGTTGAGTTTAGGCTGATAATTGCAATAATGTTCATATCACAACAACCTGACGTAATTTGGTTTCAAGGAATATGAATGTGATGTCATTAAACGGATTATCCTTTATTGCATTCTTCATAATTTATTATTTAAAACACATAATCAATGATTTTCGAAGTTGCGAGCGTGTCAGTTGGACAGTCACTATGACAACGCACTTGAAAATACATGATTTTCCATTATTGCATTCTATGTAGTTAATAATATGGCACACAGCAAGGGTTTCCAGGGCACGCAGGCTGCCATAGCAACCCACGTGAAAGTGAATCTTCTGGGTTACCTTCACCCTCCAGCTTACTCTTGTCAGTCATTGCTGATTGTGACGATAGTTGTATTAACATGTTTGAGAATGTTTTGTAAATATGTTAACCATTGGCATTTTACCTTTAAAATAGTATTCTTACTATGAGTATACCAGCTATAGGTATGATATGAACAGAAATTTCCTTGATGAATCGATTCAAACAAAAAACTTAGTTTTGAAAAATATATATTTTAATATCTATAGAAACTATATGAACAAATTAAGTAATAAAGATACAAACATCAAAAACATTTTTCACTTCCGTGAGTAGTATAAACGTTGTTCGTTCTATAATTCCTTTGTTTACAACATGTGAGCCGACCACAATACTTTGCGTGGTAAAATGATACACTCAATTTATATTTAAAATGGGAAATATTTTTATTAACTAGTGCAATTTACCGTGCCGTACCGTATTTCCTCGAAAACAAAACATATCTCGAATATAACCCTGCCATCGAATAGTGCTGAGGTAAATATAAGCTTGGTCTCGAATATGAATTTAAGGCCTTCCATATTTCCTAAAATACAACCCGGGCCTCGAATAGAACTCGATGGGTAAAAATAAGTGCTGAACGAAATTGAACCCTGCCCCTCCGGGTAAAGTCCTGAACCAAGGGCTAACAGCGTGACTAGGGCCTTGTACTGGACGGTGTCCAGGGCCGTGTTCAAGAGAGATTTCAAAGTAATCGCTCAATTAGCGATTACTTTTAAACCTCTGTTGAACGCGATTGCTCAATGTAGCGCTACGTAGCAAGGCGAGCAAACATCGAGGAATTTGCACTGTGTCGTTCAAGAGAGAATGAGCGCTACTTGAGCGCTACTTGAGCGCTACATTGAGCGATCAATGAGCAATTTAAGCGCTCGCTGTTATGGAACGGAGCCCAGGTGTACGCCCAGCTCAGGAAGGTGAGCGACATTGCTGGTCGCAGGTCTGATTTGTCCAAGTTGATCAGCCAACCCAGGCGTCTGAACAGCCCTATCACGAAGTCCCGTTGGGCTTCGAGAACAGACTGGGAGTGATGATGACAGAAACTGTCGTCCAGGTACATCGCGAAGTGCACGTCGTGACAGTGCAGGAAGCGGACTACAGGCTGAGACACTCGAGTGAACAGCCACGGAGTCGACGATATCCAGAACGTTCCACTGAAAGTGGCGACCCGACAGAATGAACCGGAGGTACCTGCGGTCCGCTGGAAAGATTGGGGTGTGCAGGTACACACCCTGAAGGTCGAGAGATATCATCGAGTCCGAGGGCTCCAGTACGGCAAAGGCGGAAGTGGGTGTGCGAAATATATAACGATGACTTCCTAATGCCGCACCGCTGCATTTATAAAGGCTTCGATATAGATCTGAATGAACAACCATATCTTTTGTTTGATAGTGTGATGTGTTATTATTTGTGTTTCTAGCTGTTATAGCTAGTTATTATGCAGTAAACGTGTTGAGGTACATGTTTTATGACATCAACAATATCGATGTATCATCCTGTCATGAACATTGCAAACAAATTTTGCTGTAGCATTTACAGATGTTGGACAGTGACTCCTGTTTATTCAGTGGTCATTTCTACAATCCCTCCCCATAATACGAGCGAATATAGACATAATTCAGAAACTTATACTTTCAGTAGACTTTTCAGTGATTCGAAAGCGGTTTCTACTATCAAGGTATTTCTCTCATAACACATGAAAAGAGCGACCGTTTCTTTACAGATGAAAAACTAATTCATGTCTGCATTGGAAACTGTCTTGAAAATGGGAAAGTAATGTGCATGCGAATATGCCAAATTCTTTGTGAGGAGACTAGTCGATACGATTTCTTCTCTCACTGCACCAGAACCTAATGTTGAGTTTAGGCTGATAATTGCAATCATGTTCATATCACAACAATCTGACGTAATTTGGTTGCAAGGAATATGAATGTGATGTCATTAAACGGATTATCCTTTATTGCATTCTTCATAATTTATTATTTAAAACACATAATCAATGATTTTCGAAGTTGCGAGCGTGTCAGTTTGACAGTCACTATGACAACGCACTTGAAAATACATGATTTTCCATTATTGCATTCTATGTAGTTAATAATATGGCACACAGCAAGGGTTTCCAGGGCACGCAGGCTGCCATAGCAACCCACGTGAAAGTGAATCTTCTTGGTTACCTTCACCCTCCAGCTTACTCTTGTCAGTCATTGCTGATTGTGACGATAGTTGTATTAACATGTTTGAGAATGTTTTGTAAATATGTTAACCATTGGCATTTTACCTTTAAAATAGTATTCTTACTATGAGTATACCAGCTATAGGTATGATATGAACAGAAATTTCCTTGATGAATCGATTCAAACAAAAAACTTAGTTTTTAAAAATATTTATTTTAATATCTATAGAAACTATATGAACAAATTAAGTAATAAAGATATAAACATCAAAAACATTTTTCACTTCCGTGAGTAGTATAAACGTTGTTCGTTCTATAATTCCTTTGTTTACAATGTTTGAGCCGACCACAATACTTTGCGTGGTAAAATGATACACTCAATTTATATTTAAAATGGGAAATAGTTTTTGTTAATTAGTGCAATTTACTGTGCCGCACCGTATTTCCTCGAAAACAAAACATAACTCGAATATAAGCCTGGCATCGAATAGTGCTGAGGTAAATATAAGCTTGGCCTCGAATATGAATTTAAGGCCTTCCATATTTCCTCAAATACAACCCGGGCCTCGAATAGAACTCGATGGGTAAAAAAGTACTGAACGAAATTGAACCCTGCCCCTCCGGGTAAGGTCCTGAACCAAGGCCTAATATAACAGCCACACGCGACAGAGGCTCGCGGAGGGCTCTGTTCAAGAGGTTCTCGCCTCTCCCCATCCGTTCCCGCGTGACTAGGGCCTTGTACTGGACGGTGTCCAGGGCCGTCTTCAAGAGAGATTTCAAAGTAATCGTTCAATTAGCGATTACTTTTAAACCTCTGTTGAACGCGATTGCTCAGTGTAGCGCTACGTAGCAAGGCGAGCAAACTTCGAAGAATTTGCACTGTGTCGTTCAAAAGAGAATGAGCGCTACATTGAGCGCTACATTGAGCGCTACATTGAGCGCTACATTGAGCGCTACATTGAGCGATCAATAAGCAATTTAAGCGCTCGCTGTTATGGAACGGAGCCCAGGTGTACGCCCAGGAAGGTGAGCGACGTTGCTGGTCACAGGTCTGACTTGTCCAAGTTGATCAGCCAACCCAGGCGTCTGAACAGCCCTATCACGAAGTCCCGTTGGGCTTCGAGAACAGACTGGGAGTGATGATGACCGAAACTGTCGTCCAGGTACATCGCGAACAGCACGTCGTGACAGTGCAGGGAGCGGACTACAGGCTGAGTGAATAGCCACGGAGTCGACGATATCCAGAACGTTCCACTGAAAGTGGCGACCCGACAGAATGAACAGAAGGTACCTACCGTCCGCTGGAAAGATGAGGATGCGCAGGTACACATCCTGAAGGTCGAGAGATATCATCGAGTCCTGTTGACAATGGCCATCGAGAAAACAATGCCCATATTCCCATTTATTGGTATACCTGTGTTGATATTTTGGATTCATAGGTTCATGTGAAATTACATAAACAAACGATATTTCTTTAACGTTTTTTTTTCAAAAACAAAATAAATATACAAAGACAGAAGCAAACAATGGATAACCGCTATGAACTAACTTTACGAAAGGAACTTTTTTATACAGAGATAACTATAACTTTCTTAATTGTAGTAACGTAAGATAACGGGAGATCGATGCACTTCAAGATATGAAACTTTTGAAAACACACAAAAAACACAGATAATATACACTATATATATTGGAGTATAAAGGTCAAAAAGACAAGATAATTCTTATAACACACAATGCTATGACAACGTCATTCTGTTGAACATGCCTTGATGGTTTATTTGAAATTTGCCGGTTGTATAAATGTACATCAAACATTTATTACATTAAATTACAATGTATTGCTTCCCTTGTCAACATGCTGTTGTGTTTTCAAGAATTGTTCTGCTAATCTTGTCAAAAGAACTAGTCCATAAAATGATGAAATAAATTAGATACACAACATCAGAAACTGAGTAGAGATGATGGTTACTAGTATAACTCCCCTTGTCAATCAATGAATACTTTAACTAAAAGTGAATGAAAAACCAAACATCATACTGCAATGTTAAAACTGATTTATGGGACTAAACAAATCATCATGTACATACCACTGCTTCCTGACCTTAGTGTCTGTAGTTTGGTATTAACTACTCTCTCACCTAAATGCACCGCTCCAACATACATACTACCTCCACCTCCACCATAGTACACTGTGTCGTTGTAGTAGGTTAGAGTGAAAGCTTTGACACTGAGTGTGGTGACATCTGAGATAACTTCATCTGACATCGACATCTCCTTCAGGGTAACCTCATCGTTGAAATACAAAATATTTCTCAAACTGTCAAAACTTACACCAAAAATTCGACCAGATGCTAGGGTCCGGAGATCTTTCCCATTATAATTCAGTTTGAACACTCTATCACCACTACTTGCATAGATCTCCCTCTCTCTGGTATTCACAGCAATAGCTGTTGGGTTACCGTATTCACCAGTCAGATTCCTGATGACGGTGAAGTCCTCCCCCCTCGTGGTCATACTGCTGATGCTATATCCAGGTCTCTGTGTTGTCATACAAACCAATTCCCTGTCCTCGTCCACCGCCATCCCTGAAACCCTGACACCTTCTCTCAGAGTCTGTGTATCCTCACCATCCAGTGTGGTGGATGTTATCTTCCATGAATAATGCCTTCCAAGAAGTAGTCTCCGTAGTCTCTGTACAAAGCATAATGAAGATAAACGACCTGACACATAGAGAGGGTACCTATAGCTACTCAAACTGTTAGTGTTTAGACTGATCTGGCTCAACACAGAGGACAGATATCGACCTATAATCAGTCTGTTCATGACAGGTGGTTGCTGTACTGATGTCGATGTGCTTGGTGGAGAGGTCGTAGTTGTTGTTGTACGAGATATTAGACTTGATGATGACTCGTTTATCTCTTCGTTACAGGTTAAACTGAAGTTTTCAAAAACCAACGTTAGATTTGAGTTAACTTCATCCGTAAGGTCATCATCCAAAACTTGTTTGACAGCAAGTCGTTTGCATTGTTTCAGAACATTTTCGAGAAGTTTGGTGTCTGTACCACACTTCGAACACGACTCGGCCAAACGTCTCTCAGCCTTGATGAAAGCGTCTCTATATATATCTTTCGTTTTGTTAACTTGCTGCTTATACATATCTTTCTCCTGTTGGACATCTCTGAGAGTCTTCATAACACTGTGAAGCTGTCTCTTCATGTGCTGATGCCCTTTCTTGAGTCTCTGTATCTCTGAGTCTACACGGGGACTGTTTACTTCCCTCACTTTCTCGTAAATTTTCCTTCCAAGTTCAAATCGAAGAGACATCTTTGCATCATTAATTTCTCGACGAAAGCTTGTGTCCTGTTGTTCCAGCTCTTCCTTTAAACCGTCGATCATTTTGTATAACAGATAGATTTCATCATTGCAGGAACACTTGGCTAGCACTGAGAAAATCAAGACCCCAATAAACATCAAACCTTCCATGATGACTGTTCTGCAGCAAATGACAAGCTATCTCTAATCAACAGTAAGCACAGATGTGTATGCGCAGTACTTTCCTGTCCGGATACCGTGTGTTAAAGGTACTAGGTGCATCCATTCTGTTTCATAAAATTTTATTTATCTTTAATACGTTCTAACTCACCACATGTGCTGTCCACAATACAAATAAATTCACTCAGCTTGTATATTTATTCCCAATCGCCAAATATATCATAATTACTAGTTTCCACTTAAAATTGAGTAACATCATTACGCATGTGCAGAAACCGAAACTGCACGTCCCATTTACATGCACAGTAGTTATGTGACCTATTAAACATTATCAACTCAAGTTTGTCTTTCTGTCTGTTATAAATAATATTCCAGAATTACGTTTGACTCATTGACGCGCGCCACACGCTGTGCATTGTCAGGTTTTCGATCAGAAATCATTACTTTTATCTTCATTTCGTCAATATACTAAGTCGAATATCATCAAAATTATGTTTTTCGGTAACAATCGGTACTTCTCGATAAAGTAACACATTTTTTAACATTTAGAATATGTGACCCCAAACAACACAATGGATGTACCTTTAACCTTACTAGGAGAAGACAGTTTGTAGTTTTCGGTCACAGTCGGTACCTCTCGATAAAGTAACACCATTTATAAAGTTTGCAATTTGTGACCCCGAACAACACAATGGATGTACCTTTAAGAAGGTGACTCCCATTATGTCGCTCTGACCCAAAAAGTAGGTAACTGCATCGTTTAAAGGTACACTTCTTGTATCTCCCATTGCTAAACGCTGTGTATGTTTGCTACGACACAAACGTTATCTTACTTACTGTGTTATCTATACAACCTTGATGTATGAAGCAACTATCAGAAATTCATCAAGGAAAAAGTACAATATTTCGGAATTATCTGTTATATTAGTATATTTTCCCTCACCTTATAGTTTTGTTCATTCAATACCATGTATTCAAACCGGTGGCACTTTAACAGACACTTAATGGTTTTATTCAGATTTGTGAAAGTCGACTATGCTATTCATACATGTAGATAACTGCTATTATATTCTATTCAAGCATCTCTTCTCTGTATTCTGTTTGTGGTTTCTACGATACAATAGAAAATTAGAAAACTTAATAAAATATAACTAACTATGTTACAAATTGTCATGAAATAAATATCATCAATTTAGAGTCATTGGTTCTGAATCACAACACGCTTTATAAAATATATTATATAAGTTCAAATCTTTTAACATAGTTTTCCTTACTATAAGGAGAAACCATGATACCGAGGATATGGTAAGGTTGTGGGCCCTGATAGGAAGGAAAAACTCGCCGACCCAAAGCATTTCGGGCTGATGACGTCACCGCCAGGAAGCGGTTTCGCAGGTGCAATGTTCAAAGATACCGTGTTCCCGTGGCGTGGTGACCTGTGGTCGTCCGGTCCTGGGCCTGTCCGATGTCCGTCCAGTCTGTCTGGAAACGATAGGGAGAACAGAATACAGGTATGTTCTCTTAGCTACTTGCGTGTGGGCTATGTGTTTGTACCTATTTGGGTTTGAACCAGTCCAACTAATTTGTAATAACATTGTTCTCGAAGTGCGAAGTTTCTTTTGGTATTCGGTTTATATATGCATATTTGTTATGTGTAGGATAGCTATGTGCGTATATATAAAACGACAAATTCCTCACAGTCATGTAAGTCGAGATGGTCGATCGGCACTGGAAACAAGGTTGGCAATGCGCATGCATATAATATATAGCTTCTTTGAGATCTGACTACTTACAACAAGATTCGACACCTCTCTACTGGGATGGAGTGGCGCAGTTTGTCTGTACAGCGATGAGAAAGTGCTTGGATGTGTGTGTTTAACAGTGTTAACTGGATATATCTGCGAGGGTAGATATATCGAATTATTATATGATTGCAAGTGAAATACCGGGATCTATCAATGAAAATAAACCGTGTTATCAGTCACTAGTGAAAATAACAATGGAACGTGTTATCAGTCACTAGTGACTGATATAACAATGACCTGACGTCATAAAACAATGCTCCGACGTCATGACACGTTCATGACGTCACATTGTTGCTTAGGCAACAGGCTCATTATTGAGCCGACTTAACGTAAATGCAAGTCTATTTCGGTGAATATTCAAAGATTTGGTTATATAATAAATAGAAAATTTGTCTTTTCTTGACAAATACCATGTTTATCTCATCTCGTGAGGTAGAAAAATTATATATTTTCAATCGTGGCTGCGCCACTCGTGAAAATATAACCTTTCTACCTCACTCGATGAGATAAACATGGTATTAGTGAAGAAAAGACAAATATCCTCTAAGTACATAATTTTCATATGGTGGACATCACGGAAGTTCATATATCAACTATAATGCCTTTCAACATAGCTTGACGGTTCATTTGAAAGTTTACTCAGATATCATTACATCACGTGATATATAGATTGGAATTAGAATGTACCAGGATTGCACGTATTTTATCCCCTCGTTATTAGCCCATATACTTAAAAACGGAAAATAAAACGATTTGGTATTTACTTTACAAAAATAAATCAATAATTCATTACTTAGTAGAAAAATATAATGTATAACTTATAACTTATTTTACTATCTGAAAGAAAACGATTAAACATATCAGTTGAATATTTGATAAGAAAACACTGATATCCCATCAAGACTTTTGTGAACAGCTTCCCACACCAAGATTTGTTTAAGGAAATTATGAACTATGTATAGTTCTTTGGAAGATTTAAAATATATTCAATAACATAATTGTATCACTTTGAATTATCATTCTTGTATTTGAAGATCTTTTTTAAAAAATATGTTTCCAATTTTCTTATATTCCTATTAGTATATGTGTGTATAACAGTGTTAACTTAATATATCTGCGAGGGTAGATGTATCGAGGTACATACTTGTCATATGGTGCTACAGGGCAACATGTCACTTTGTCATGGACATGACGGCGTCACGGATTCACCTGATTGGATGTTCGACAATCGATTTGGAGTTTTCATTGGTCCTTTGTATCACTGTCCTCTATAATTGGATATATAGCAATCATTAGTTTGTATTTATTGGAGTCGGATATAAATACATCTCAAATAAATACAATAGTAGTTGTTCACTGTTTTGTCTATTGAGTTTCGCTGAACTTGTTTGCCCATCCTCTCCAACACAGTCACGTTAGAATACAAACAATCGATGTCAATCTGGTTATTTTCGGATACAAAATCATCTATTAAAACATAGTCTGGGATTGCTTTGGTCCTTGCGTTAAAGTCTCCAGTAACACATATATTCTGTGAATAGTTTGAAAAGTTAATTATGTCGTCTTGAAGCTGACTAAAGTGTTCTGTCGATGCGTATCTACCACAGGGGTTCGAATCGCTGTTTTGACAATATTTTAGATTTATATCTAGATTTTGAATTTTGAAAAATATTGTCAAAACAGCTATTCAAACCCCAATGGGATCTACTACTATCGGGTGGTATATACACATAACCAAAATATAGGTCATTGTGTAGCTTAAAGAGGTCTTGTGACAGTTTGCTCCAGAGCATATTATCATGGGTTTTTTCATAACTTCAATATATGGACTTAGTATCTCTTTATATGCTATGATGGTTCCCCCAGATAGTCTCACATGAAGTTTGTTATACGCGATGAAAAGTGATCATTGATGTTGTGACCTTGAATGTCAAAGGTCAAGGTCATGAGATATTGGTTAAGGCCACGTTAATCCTCTGATCAAATTTTGAAAGAAGAAATAGGTTTTAAGAACAAACTTGTGAAAAGTGACCCCAGTGATGATTAGTAATAACTCGAATAATGAACTAACTTTTGTTAAAAATAATCCCATTTTATTGATGCTGACGAGAAGGCGGAACAGGGAAAGGCGAGACCCTAAGTTTCGGAGCTGCTCTGTTTTTGCGGTGTCCCGCAAACGCTAATCTAGTTTATCCAGTTTCTTGAGTTGCTTTTCCATGCTTTCGAATCGAGCAAATATACCTTCCACCCACTTTGGCGTCGTGTCTGCCGTCGGACTGCAGGTTGGGTTGACATTCACTGGCGTGGCTATTTTCGGCGACTGCGGCATATGTCTGTACTGGTCTATGTTGGGGTTTACTGAGAGTGGGTAACTCTGGAAGTACGCCATAATCTTTTTCAAGGGATATATCCTTATCTTCTATGTCACGTCTCTTTTTAGGCGATTTAGTATCCGTCAGCGAGCTATCTGACGTTTTCTTTCTTTTCTGCTGTCTCTCTTTCTTCTTTTATGATGACTTCATATCAGGTCATGACTTCTGCACTCATTGTTACACAAGCCAAGCGAGGGAGCTCCGAGAGACACGTCTGGTCAGCTCGACGGTCAAGCAAAGATGTTTAAATAAACACACATGATGAAACGAGGGAGGCCAATTGGCTTTTTTGTAATTGTAAAACAAACAATAATTACAGTTGATCGGGAGAAAGGCCAATTGTTAATGTGGGTGGCTTTGAAGTTGTTGCATGGTGATTGGAGCTGATAGGTGTTGATTGGTGCCAATAAAGCCTACAGGCCATTGTTTATCCACCACTCAAGTACATACTCCCACTCATGTTTGTATTGCAAATCCTCATTGTATACCATTCTCATGCTTTACCCACTCATGTTTGTATTACAAATCCCCATTGTATACCATTCCCATGCATAGTAATCTCCCTGATTGAGGTTCCTCAACATTGTTTTGTTTGCTATATAAATGTACCATATTTTGTTATTTCCTTACATTCCACCTGATGAAGGAGTGAGTATGTACTCCGAAACGTCGTGTATTTTCACATTAAATAAGTTGTTATCCAGAAAATCTTCCTGTTCTTATGTATGCCACTTCTAAATGCCCTTCAAAGACCTAATTTATTGTTATTTGTAAGAGTAAATAATGCATCTGGCTATAAGTTTTGTTTGCCAGTTTAAGTCGATTATATATATAATTACCATCGACCCGTCTCATGTCTCCAGTGAGTCTATGACGTCACAATGCTACTTACGATTCAATACACCCTCCAATTCAGTTTCTATGGATAAGGTTCCAATGTTTGAATTCGACATCCAATGATGCCCAATACAAGGGATTCAAATCTGGAATCTAGTAGGTCAGGGTAGCCGGGTAATGGCGTTGTTCTGAACATACGCCTTCTAAACACAGCAACTGTGAGGCCGAACGATGTTATCAATACATAAAGGACGAGTTGCTAAAGCATGATCATCAAAATAGTGTACTAGAACGGGGATAAGGATGTTCTAGATGTTCGCCATTGAGATTTCCCCATACCCTGACAAAATCCATCTCACAGTCATACGAAATGCATCCTCAGACCATAACTTAAAGTGTTTTTTTTCAGGAAGCCATGGCTAACATGATATTCATGCAATTTCTGTTGTGTTCGTGAAAACTATATTTAAAAACCATACACAATTAAAACATCCAAACAACTTATTACAAAATAGTTTCGCTTGATTTTCCATGTGTATACATGTGATGGACTACCTGACAATCTTCACAACATATCAAATAGACCAGGTTCTATTGCCTTATTCATCGAAGTCATGTATTGGCATAGTGAACAAAATAATGAAAAATAAACTTATAATATCCTGAAACACACCAGAGAGGACTTGCTTCATCGCCCTAACAAGGTCCTTATTAGCTTAGTGAAAAAAACAATGCAAACAAATATAAACACATAGCAAGACACCACCAAAAGTTTAATGACTTTTGTAAATAGACAAAGAGGTGAGCTTATCCTTAAATTAACTATTTCAAACAGAAACAAGTTTTAAATAGTACAACTTTGTAACACAACACAGGAGTACCATGTTCATGTTTGCCTGTCCGGAATACTATCCTGGCACCAAGGTTTCGCGTAAGCCTCTTTGGCTGATCAAGCAAATGGACTTTCACTGTAGTTAAAATGTGAAGTGACCAACGAGGGACAAGCTTAGAAGCTGACGACTTGGTGAGTAGGTGTCGTATGTTACCTTTATTCCTGAGAACCATGTAACATGTTCTTGAGATCTGTGATGTTCTGAGGACAACTCGGAATCATGGTATATGTCGAGGTCTTTAACTATGTATGTACCCTGGACATCAGCTTCACCAGCTTCAACACTACTGAGCCCAGTTTTATTAAGGATTCAACATTTATGCTGAATCCTTATTGTTATTGGCGTGTTTTTTTTTTTTATTAAGGATTCAGCATTTATGCTGAATCCTTATTGTTATTGGCGTGTTTTTTTTTATTATTATTATTATTCCACGGATTTTGTCAGTGGCACTTTGGCAAGAAGGAATGCAGCTATAACATTCAAACTTTACAGTCTGATAGCCCTTACTATGTAGTTTTGCCGCGAAGCTTTTGGGCCCGATCGGTTCCACCATTAAAGGTCCAGTTCGAATCCAAATTTCGATTTTTAACATGGGAAATTTTTTTAAAATGCACTTAGAGACTTGAAACTTTTTTTAAAAGATGCGCATTGACAATCCGAGCAAAAAAGTAAATCGCGGTGAAATCGTTAGTCACGTGGTTTAGCCGCCATCTTGGATTTTTTTACCTTTTCAAACTTTCGGACCCCATGTACCTTTGCGGAAACACCACTCCGAAGATATTTGCACCAAAGAGCTGAAACTTTATTCATATATAGCTAACACATTGGGGAATAACAAGTTTGTTCGTGTTTGTACGAATTCCTAATACTTTTTCCACAGTGACCTTTCAAAGTCAGGCAACTTTTGAAAACCGCGAAATTTCAGGGGCGATAATTCAAAAACCTGACAATCGAATTGAACGATTTTTTCAGGACAGTGAGACAGGACTATGGTCTTTATGATCAAATAATAAAATCGCTCGCGTACAGTCATTTCCGGTCACAATAAAGAAAAACTTTTTACATAGGATTTTTTTTAAAATGTACTTAGAGACTTTAAACTTTTTGCAAAAGATGCGCAAGAACAATACAAGCAAAAAAGTAAATCATGACAAATTCGTAGGTCACGTGGTTTAGCCGCCATTTTGATTTTTTAAAATTCGTCTGATTTTGACATGTTAAAGTTCGCTCTAAATAATCCCAGTGACACACTAGAGAGTCGCAACTTGTTTTAAAAGATGCTTAATAACTAGACAAGCAAAATATGTTGCCATTGCGGAGTCGTAGGTCAAGTGGTTTCGACGCCATATTTAAATTTTAACGTTTTCAAATGTTTTGACCCTGTGCATTGTTGCGGAAACACCACGCCGAAGATATTTGCATCTGAGAGCTGAAACTTAGATGTATAAGCAGCTGAAGCATTGGGGAACAACAAGTTTCATATCTTATTAGCGAAATCCTATTAACTTTTTCACAATTATCTTTGAATGTTTACCTAGGTTCTTAAACAAATCGAATTTTCTTATTTCTCCAAAGATATACAATTTACAGAGCAATAAGTCATACCAGTTCGAGTTAAAATCTATTCTACGCGTAATGTGAGGTAAAACCTGTTCGAAATACATATGATATTTATACAATAGTCGATTTAGAAGATTTTGCAAGTGTAAAGAATCATGCTAAGACACGAATAACCGGACAACAGTCTCAACACTGTCCGGTTCATCGTGGCCTTACAGGAAATCTTTAAAATTCTTATTTCTCCAAAGATACACATGCTATTAAGCTTTAAGTCATGCCAGTTCGAGTGGAAATGTATTCTACGCGAACTGAGATATACATACTGGAAGGAATTCATATGATATTTACACACTAGTTGAATTAGATGATTTGAAGTGAAAAGACTCATACTTAAACTCGAATTACCGGACAACAGAATCGACAATGTCTGGTTCATCGTGGTCTCCCGGAAACCTTTAAAATTCTAATTTCTCCACATATATACATGCTACTATGTATTCAATCATACCAGTTCGAGTGAAAAGCTATTCCGCGCGAACTGAGAGATACATCCTGGAAGAAACTCATACGATATTTACACTGTAGTCGACTTAGATGCACCAAGTTACAAGTCAAGCTCAGAAACCGGCTCCGAATCCCACCTTTTCAGTTAAGCTAAACTATGACGTCAGCAATACGGCTCGAAACATCGAAATTTTCCTTAAGTGAAATTGGTGGTTTTAGATCCGCTTTTTGAATTTTTTCCCATGTTTCAGTTGAAGCCGTGTGGGCTTCTGTTTGGGGTATACCCTCACCCCCCAGTCACCACCCCGACCCCCCAAGCCACGTCGCTTCACTTCTTATCTTTACTATCATTTAATATTTAAAACATTCGTGCTGTCTTTTGGACTTAAACATTTAATTTACTCACCACCCTTTTTATATTTTTTTATGGAGTTGTACTTACACTTTGAAATTATCTGTTTTATAGCTTTAGGCGTAATTAAGTATTATTCCCCATCGGCGAAATCACCAATGGTGGAAGCAGACGTTAAACTCCTATCCAACAACAACAGCCTATTTTTGCGTTGTAGCCTACACATTGTCAATGGGGTTGGTTCCCGATGGCAGGTGGGATGAGGATGAAGTGTCTTCATGTACACGTTGGACTATGTCTTCGAAGTCAGACTTAGTAAACCAAATGGATTTGTCTGTCTTTGGGTCTCAATACTCCTAGAGATCTGCTAGAGACTTGAAACTCGTTTTAAAAAAATACGCAGCAGCATAGGACAGATGTCTTAATTAAAACAATTGAAACGCTGAATCCGCATTTTCGTCGCTTGCGACTATATTTAAGGATTCAGCATTTATGCTGAATCCTTATTGTTATTGGCGTGTTTTTTTTTTTTATTATTATTTGCACCGATTTTGTCTCAACCACTTTGGCAAGAAGGAATGCAGCTATTGACACCAAACTTTACAGGCTGATAACCCTTACTATGTAGTTGTGCCGCGAAGCTTTTGGGCCCAATCAGTTCACCCATTAAAGGTCCAGTTCGAATCCAAATTTCGATTTTTAACATGGGAATTTTTTTCAAAATGCACTTAGAGACTTGAAACTTTTTTTAAAAGATGCGCACTGACAATCCGAGCAAAAAAGTAAATCGCGGTGAAATCGTCAGTCACGTGGTTTAGCCGCCATCTTGGATCTTTTAACTTTTTCAAAATTTCGGACCCCATGTACCTTTGCGGAAACACCACTCCGAAGATATTAGCACCTAAGAGCTGAAACTTTATTTACATATAGCTGAAGCATTGGGGAATAACAAGTTTGTTCTCTTTTGAGCGAAATCCTAATACTTTTTTCACAGTGACCTTTCAAAGTCAGGCAACTTTTGAAAACCGCGAACTTTCAGGGGCGATAATTCAAAAACCTGACAATCGAATTGAACGATTTTTTCAGGAGAGTGAGACAGTACTATGGTCTTTGTGAATCAATAATAAAATCGCTCGCGTACAGTCATTTCCGGTCATTATAAAGAAAAACTTTTTACATAGAATTTTTTTTTTAAATGTACTTAGAGACTTTAAACTTTTTGCAAAAGATGCGCAAGAACAATACAAGCAAAAAAGTCAATCATGACAAATTCGTAGGTCACGTGGTTTAGCCGCCATTTTGATTTTCTTTAAATTCATCTGATTTTGACATGTTAAATTTCGCTCTAAATAATCCCAGTGACACACTAGAGACTCGCAACTTGTTTTAAAAGATGCTTAATAACTAGACAAACAAAATATGTTACCATTGCGGAGTCGTAGGTCAAGTGGTTTCGACGCCATTTTTAAATTTTAATGTTTTCAAATGTTTTGACCCTGTGCATTTTTGCGGAAACACCACGCCGAAGATATTTGCATCTGAGAGCTGAAACTTAGATGTATAAGCAGCTGAAGCATTGGGGAACAACAAGTTTCATATCTTATTAGCGAAATCCTATTAACTTTTTCACAATTATCTTTCAAAGTATGATAACTTTGAATGTTTACCTAGGTTCTTAAACAAGTCGAATTTTCTTATTTATCCAAAGATATACAATTTACAGAGCAATAAGTCATACCAGTTCGAGTTAAAATCTATTCTACACGTAATGTGAGGTAAAACCTGTTCGAAATACATATGATATTTATACAATAGTCGATTTAGAAGATTTTGCAAGTGTAAAGAATCATGCTAAGACACGAATAACCGGACAACAGTCTCAACACTGTCCGGTTCATCGTGGTCTTACTGGAATTCTTTAAAATTCTTATTTCTCCAAAGATACACATGCTTTTAAGCTTTAAGTCATGCCAGTTCGAGTGGAAATGTATTCTACGCGAACTGAGATATACATACTGGAAGGAATTCATATGATATTTACACACTAGTTGAATTAGATGATTTTGAAGTGAAAAGACTCATACTTAAACTCGAATTACCGGACAACAGAATCGACAATGTCTGGTTCATCGTGGCCTCCCGAAACCTTTAAAATTCTAATTTCTCCACATATATACATGCTACTATGTACTCAATCATACCAGTTCGAGTGAAAAGCTATTCCAGGCGAACTGAGAGATACATCCTGGAAAAAACTCATACGATATTTACACTGTAGTCGACTTAGATGCACCAAGTCACAAGTCAAGCTCAGAAACCGGCTCCGATGATGATGATGATGAATACGGAGATTTAACGAGCGATTTTCAGCGGAGCTGTTCTCTCACTCGGCTACCAAAAATAAACGCCGGGTAGCGGTTAATGGAGGGCCGAATAAAAATAAATGGTAGAAATTGAATTTGATGCCAGTTTTCGAAAGTGTTTGAATTTTGAAATTTTGACAATTTTGAATTTGGAATAGCCTAATAAATTAGGAGCATTGTAAAGGTAGAAGGAGGAGGTGGTTGGAGAGCTAGCGCAGCGCGCCGACTGCAGCAGTGATGTTAGGGTCTGGATCCCCGGTGTGGGTGATGTAGGAGGCCCCGAGGGTCTGCTTGAAGGATTTGGAGAGTTGGAAGTAGTGGTCTTTGCCTATATTACTCGACTTCCCTCGGATGAGCTTGTAGACGGTGTTCGAGGAAAGTACTATAGGCCAGGTAGTACCCTTGTTGTCTTCTAGCTGGATCGTGTAGTCACCAGCTGGCATCTTGGCAAGGGGTAGGATGGTTGCTTTGGTGGTACGTAGGACGTCAGAGTTTGTTATGGGGTGGAGTGGTACCATGGAGGCGGCCGCCTGCAGGATGAGATCCTGATGGCTGGGTTGTTCTGGTTCTTGAGGTTGGGGTACCTCTGTCACCTGGTCTACATCCATCTGGGGTGTGGTGGATGGGGTGTCGGTTGTAGCTGGGGACTGTGTCCTCTGCTTCTTTGCCTTCCTCTTCTTCCTGGGAGTGGGAGGTGGCGGGGGTGTCTTGTTCTCGATGACCTGTGTTACGTCTGGTATCACAGGCTTCGGGAGTGCTGCTGGAGCTGGTGTTACGGGGGTCGCTGCTGTTGCTGGGGTGGCCTCGGTCTGGGTCGCTTCCTGGGTCGCAGCTGCTTCCTGGGGGGCTGGTCCAACCTCGGCTGGTAACGCGGTAGAAGGGGGAACAGGGGAGTCCAGAGAAGGTTCAGCCTTCTGTTTCTTCCCCCGCCCTTTCCTCCTGCGCGTGTTGAAGACGATGGTAAAACTCTTTTTACCATCAAGTGAGTTTTTGACCGTGTAATGGTCAACCATATACTTGAGGTTGAGCGAGAGCTCCTCAAGTAGCTGCTTAGGCAATGGTCCGGAGAGAGTGCTGGGCTGCATTCTGTAGTGTAGTGTAATTATCATCATCATCATCATCACGGAGATTTAACGAGCGGTTTTCAGCGGAGCTGTTCTCCCACTCGGCTACCAAAAATAAACGCCGGGTAGCAGTTAATGGAGTGCCGAATAAAAATAAATGGTAAAAGTTTGAATTTTGAAGCCGTTTCCGAAAAAGAGGTTGGCTTTGGAGATTTTGAGAATTTTGAATTTGGAATAGCCTATAAGAGGTAAGGTTTTAAGAGGAGGGGAAGAGGAGGGGTAGCATTGAAAGCTTTCTACTCTGGTGTGAGGAGCTTGGTGATGGTATCTAGGGCCTGTCCGCTGAAGTCTGTGTCCCCGGTGTAGTTGATGTAGCTGGCAGCTAGTGCAGCTTTGTCTTCGTTCTGAAGGTAGATGCGGTGACCATCTTTGGTGAAGGAGGGTAGAGTGAGGATGTTGGTGATGGCCTCTTTGTCAAGAGGCAGGGTTTGATGGAAATCGGTGGTGGTAGATTCTACCATTGAAAGGTAACTTCGGCCTACACCCCTTTTGCAAAGGGTGTGTCCACTGTAGATGTTGAATTGGAGGGTTTCGTCCTGGGAGAGGACTGTGGCTTCTGTGTGGAGCATACTCTTGGCGGCAGCCAGGAGCTTTTCCCTCTTTATCACAGGGGGTTTACAGGAGCGTCCGGGGAGAGAGGAGCTCTCCGTTTCAGCTCCCGTACCTGTGGGTGTAGAGGGGGTAGGTGGTGGAGTTTTATCCTCTTCACATCGCTTGTTGATGGCTGCTAGATCGGACTCCGACAGTGAGACGGATTTCTCTGATGAGGCGTCCATGCTGCTTGTGGTGGAGCTGGCGATGCTGCTGCAGTCTGGCGATGAGTTGGAGTTGCTGACCCTAGGTCGTTTCACCTGTGGGGTGCTGCTGGCTGCAGTCCGTGCTGGCTTGGTGGTGACCTTGGGGGTAGGTTTGGGCTCGGCAGGGGGTGCTGTCGGGGCCTGGGGTGCTGCCTTCGCTGGTCTCGGTGGGGCTGCGGATCTGTTTGTAGGCTTGGAAGTAGGTGCCGGGTTGTCCAGTTTAGGTTTAGCCTTCCCCTTCTTACCCGGCCCTTTCTTCCTCCTCATGTCGAAGACGATGGTAAAGTGCTTTTTACCATCGAGCTTGTTAGTAACATGGTAGTGGTCCACCATGTATACTAACGAGTGTCGGAGCTCTTCAAGCAGCTGCTTGGGCAGAGGTCCGGAGAGTGCTAGCTTGCTGGGCTGCATGCTAGCGAGAGTGTGTCGTTAATTAGGCCGGAGCGCTAATGAGACGTGTGTCCACTTCAGCTGCTGAGAGAGAAGTGAGTGTAATTAGGCCGGAGCGCTAATTAGTAGTTGTCACCTCGGCTGCTGGGAGTGAAGTGAAGGCTCCGAATCCCACCTTTTCAGTTAAGCTAAACTGTGACGTCAGCAATACGGCTCGAAACATCGAAGTTTTCCTTAAGTGAAATTGGGGGTTTTAGATCCGCTTTTTGAATTTTTTGTCATGTTTCAGTTGAAGCCGTGGGGGCTTCTGTTTGGGGTATACCCTCACCCCCCAGTCACCACCCCGACCCCCCAAGCCACGTCGCTTCACTTCTTATCTTTACTATCATTTAATATTTAAAACATTCGTGCTGTCTTTTGATCTTAAACATTTAAATTACTCACCACCCTTTTTATATTTTTTATGGAGTTGTACTTACACTTTGAAATTATCTGTTTTATAGCTTTAGGCGTAATTAAGTATTATTCCCCATCGGCGAAATCACCAATGGTGGAAGCAGACGTTAAACTCCTATCCAACAACAACAGCCTAGTTTTGCGTTGTAGCCTACACATTGTCAATGGGGGTGGTTCCCGATGGCAGGTGGGATGAGGATGTAGTGTCTTCATGTACACGTTGGACTATGTCTTCCAAGTCAGACTTAGTAAACCAAATGGATTTGTCTGTACTGGTTGAGTGAGTGGTACATTCCATACGGGTAGTTGTTGTACTCCCGGCATAGGTTCACTCTAAATGGGAGAATCATTAATATTTCGTTAATAGGCCTACAGTTAAACAAATCGTTACACCACTTTGAAGATATTTGCATCTAAGCGCTACAACTTAGATTTACATGCAGCTGAAGCATTGGGGAATAACAAGTAACATTAAATAACTCCTAATGACCTGTTCACAAGTGGCTTTCATGGTATGTTGACGGTGAACAAGTTGGATATGATTTTATTGAAGCGTCATGTGGAAGAGTTGCTTCCCCTTGACCACCCTACGATGCTGTGAGCAAGCATCAATACCTCATCAGATAGACACAACATCACCCCAACTGGAAAAAGGGCCATTAGCACGATAATTATATGGCTAATGAGTTTTAAATATAAGTTCATCAAATTTGACTTTCATTTTGATGTGTGAACAGGAAATTCACACTTTCGTTTCGGCTGGCATTGTGTTGTTGGGGGTCAGGTCTGTTATATATGGTGCTATTGTATCGAGAAGTACTGAATGTTGCCGAAAATTACCAATTTGAAGACAGTCGACTCAGTATAGTGACGATATATATGTAAAAGTAGTTCTGGTCGAAAACCGGACACTGCATCACGATTAACGCACATCTATCAGCCAAAGAAAAAGACAAATCTAGGTTGATTATGCTTGAAAGTTCGGACTGTAGTTTCGGTTCTTCAAATATTTTATATGGTTCGCATAGAGTGTAATGCATATAGACATTGGTATGCAATTTGTTATCTTTTCATAATAGAGAGTTATTAAGGAACGTAGCACGAGTCGATGAATTTCCAATTCATTCATTCATAAACAAGATTTTACAATTGTCATAGTACGCTAATTCCATATAAGGCAAGATGGTATTTTCCTGCGCCAAAAGAGTTCCGTATCAATCATTCATACATTACGCATGTGGCAATTGATTAACAAACTCATCAATGAAACTACGCTCGTTTTAAGCAAGTCTTTCACACAGTATACCTATTGTAACAATTGAATGCGTATTCTAAAACCAGCTAAGGGTAACGGAATTGAGACATCATTGTCTCGTATCCACAAACATTTATTCTGCCCTTTCTGACACTTTAAAGCTCTGTTCTACATCTTCATTGTCCTTGCATTTCTAAACTATTTCAAGTCTGTTCCTTCTCTTTTCCTTTTATTCAAACATTATTATCAAATGGTATTCTACCTAACCAGTACGCCAATTGCTCCCTTTTGAAAATAGGTCTGAAACAACCACTTCCGGTCTATTCATTTAAAGTAAGTACATGCTCACACTTTTGTATATAGTCACACAATTGTTCGATTTTAACATGTTAACTTTGGGTTTCAATACTCCTAGAGATATGCTAGAGACTTGAAACTTGCTTTTAAAAAATACGCAGCAACATAGGAAAGATGTCTTAATTAAAACAATTGAAACTGCTGAATCCGTTTGTCGTCGCTTGCGACTATATTTAAGGATTCAGCATTTATGCTGAATCCTTATTGTTATTGGCGTGTTTTTAAGGATTCAGCATTTATGCTGAATCCTTATTGTTATTGGCGTGTTTTTTTTTATTATTATTATTATTATTATTATTATTTGCACCGATTTTGTATCAGCCACTTTGGCAAGAAGGAATGCAGCTATCACGACCAAACTTTACAGACTGATAGCCCTTACCATGTAGTTTTGCCGCGAAGCTTTTGGGCCCAATCAGTTCACCCATTAAAGGTCCAGTTCGAATCCAAATTTCGATTTTTAACATGGGAAATTTTTTCAAAATGCACCTAGAGCTTTGAAACTTTTACCAAAAGATCCGCAATGACCTTGCAAGCAATAAATTAAATCATGGGGAAGTCGTCAGTCACGTGGTTTGGCCGCCATCTTGGATTTTTTAACCTTTTCAAATTTTCGGACCCCATGTACCTTTGCGGAAACACCACTCCGAAGATATTAGCACCTAAGAGCTGAAACTATATTTACATATAGCTGAAGCATTGGGGAATAACAAGTTTGTTCTCTTTTGAGCGAAATCCTAATACTTTTTTCACAGTGACCTTTCAAAGTCAGGCAACTTTTGAAAACCGCGAACTTTCAGGGGCGATAATTCAAAAACCTGACAAGCGAATTGAACGATTTTTTCAGGAGAGTGAGACAGTACTATGGTCTTTATGAATCAATAATAAAATCGCTCGCGTACAGTCATTTCCGGTCATAATAAAGACAAACTTTTTACATAGGAATTTTTTTTAAAATGAACTAAGAGACTTTAAACTTTTTGCAAAAGATGCGCAAGAACAATACAAGCAAAAAAGTAAATCATGACAAATTCGTAGGTCACGTGGTTTAGCCGCCATTTTGATTTTCTTTAAATTTGTCTGATTTTGACATGTTAAATTTCGCTCTAAATAATCCCAGTGACACACTAGAGACTCGCAACTTGTTTTAAAAGATGCTTAATAACTAAACAAGCAAAAAATGTAACGATTGCGGAGTCGTAGGTCAAGTGGTTTCGACGCCATATTTAAATTTTAACGTTTTCAAATGTTTTGACCCTGTGCATTTTTGCGGAAACACCACACCGAAGATATTTGCATCTGAGAGCTGAAACTTAGATGTATAAGCAGCTGAAGCATTGGGGAAAAACAAGTTTCATATCTTATTAGCAAAATCCTATTAACTTTTTCACAATTATCTTTCAAAGTATGATAACTTTGAATGTTTACCTAGGTTCTTAAACAAATCGAATGGTCTTATTTCTCCAAAGATATACAATTTACAGAGCAATAAGTCATACCAGTTCGAGTTAAAATCTATTCTACGCGTAATGTGAGGTAAAACCTGTTCGAAATTCATATGATATGTATACAATAGTCGATTTAGAAGATTTTGCAAGTGTAAAGAATCATGCTAAGACACGAATAACCGGACAACAGTCTCAACACTGTCTGGTTCATCGTGGCCTTACTGTAATTCTTTAAAATTCTTATTTCTCCAAAGATACACATGCTATTAAGCTTTAAGTCATGCCAGTTCGAGTGGAAATGTATTCTACGCGAACTGAGGTATACATACTGGAAGGAATTCATATGATATTTACACACTAGTTGAATTAGATGATGTTCAAGTGAAAAGACTCTTATTTAAACTCGAATAACCGGACAACAGTATTGACAATGTCCGGTTCATCGTGCCCTCCCGGAAACCTTTACAATTCTAATTTCTCCACAGATATACATGCTACTATGTACTAAATCATACCAGTTCGAGTCAAAAGCTATTCTGCTCGAACTGAGAGATACATCCTGGAAAAAAACTCATACGATATTTACACTGTAGTCGATTTAGATGCACCAAGTCACAAGTCAAACTCAGAAACCGGCTCCAGATCCCACCTTTTCAGTTAAGCTAAACTGTGACGTCAGTTATACGGCTCGAAACATCAAAGTTTTCCTTACGTGAAATTGGTGGTTTTGGATCCGCTTTTGGATTTTTTTCAACGTTGCAGTTGAAGCCGTGGGGGCCTTCTGTTTGGTGTAAACAACATAGGACATATGTCTTAATTAAAACAATTAAAACTGCTGAATCCGTTTGTCGTCGCTTGCGACTATATTTTTTTTTTATTATTATTATTATTTGCACCGATTTTGTATCAGCCACTTTGGCAAGAAGGAATGAAGCTATCACGACCAAACTTTACAGGCTGATAGCCCTTACTATGTAGTTTTGCCGCGAAGCTTTTGGGCCCATACAGTTCACACATTAAAGGTCCAGTTCGAATCCAAATTCCGATTTTTAACATGGGAAACATTTTCAAAATGCACCTAGAGACTTCAAACTTTTTCCAAAAGATCCGCAATGACCTTGCGAGCAATAAAGTAAATCATGGCGAAGTCGTCAGTCACGTGCTTTAGCCGCCATCTTGGATTTTTAAAGTTTTTCAAATTTTCGGACCCCATGTACCTTTGCGGAAACACGACTCCGAAGATATTAGCACCTAAGAGCTGGAACTTTATTTACATATAGCTTAAGCATTGGGGAATAACAAGTTTGTTCTCTTTTGAGCGAAATCTTAATACTTTTTTCACAGTGACCTTTCAAAGTCAGGCAACTTTTGAAAACCGCGAAATGTCAGGGGCGATAATTCAAAAACCTGACAATCGAATTGAACGATTTTTTCAGGAGAGTGAGACAGTACTATGGTCTTTATGAATCAATAATAAAATCGCTCGCGTACAGTCATTTCCGGTCATAATAAAGAAAAACTTTTTACATAGGATTTTTTTTTTAAATGTACTGAGAGACTTTAAACTTTTTGCAAAAGATGCGCAAGAACAATACAAGCAAAAAAGTAAATCATGACAAATTCGTAGGTCAAGTTGTTAAGCCGCCATTTTGATTTTCTTTAAATTCGTCTGATTTTGACATGTTAAATTTCGCTCTAAATAATCCCAGTGACACACTAGAGACTCGCAACTTGTTTTAAAAGATGCTTAATAACTAGACAAGCAAAATATGTTACCATTGCGGAGTCGTAGGTCAAGTGGTTTCGACGCCATATTTAAATTTTAACGTTTTCAAATGTTTTGACCCTGTGCATTTTTGCGGAAACACCACGCCGAAGATATTTGCATCTGAGAGCTGAAACTTAGATGTATAAGCAGCTGAAGCATTGGGGAACAACAAGTTTCATATCTTATTAGCGAAATCCTATTAACTTTTTCACAACTATCTTTCAAAGTATGATAACTTTGAATGTTTACCTAGGTTCTTAAACAAATCGAATTTTCTTATTTCTCCAAAGATATACAATTTACAGAGCAATACGTCTTACCAGTTCGAGTTAAAATCTATTCTACGCGTAATGTGAGGTAAAACCTGTTCGAAATACATATGATATTTATACAATAGTCGATTTAGAGTATTTTGCAAGTGTAAAGAATCATGCTAAGACACGAATAACCGGACAACAGTCTCAACACTGTCTGGTTCATCGTGACCTTACTGGAATTCTTTAAAATTCTTATTTCTCCAAAGATACACATGCTATTAAGCTTTAAGTCATGCCAGTTCGAGTGGAAATGTATTCTACGCGAACTGAGATATACATACTGGAAGGAATTCATATGATATTTACACACTAGTTGAATTAGATGATTTTCAAGTGAAAAGACTCTTACTTAAACTCGAATAACCGGACAACAGTATCGACAATGTCCGGTTCATCGTGGGAGGGAAATCTTTAAAATTCTAATTTCTCCACAGATATACATGCTACTATGTACTCAATCATACCAGTTCGAGTGAAAAGCTATTCTGCGCGAACTGAGAGATACATCCTGGAAAAAACTCATACGATATTTACACTGTAGTCGATTTAGATGCACCAAGTCACAAGTCAAGCTCAGAAACCGGCTCCAGATCCGACCTTTTCAGTTAAGCTAAACTGTGACGTCAGTTATACGGCTCGAAACATCAAAGTTTTCCTTAAGTGAAATTGGTGGTTTTGGATCCGCTTTTTGATTTGTTTTCCATGTTTCAGTTGAAACCGTGGGGCCTTCTGTTTGGGGTATACCCCCACCCCCAGTCCCCACCCCGACCCCCAAGCCATGTCGCTTCACTTCTTATCTTTACTATCATTTAATATTCAAAAATTCTTGCTGTCTTTTGGACTTAAACATTTAATTTACTCACCACCTTTTTTATATTTTATTATGGAGGTGTACTTACACTTTGAAATTATCTGTTTTTATGTTTTATAGCTTTCAGCTTAAGTAAGTACAACTTCCCAATGCAAGGCATAACTCTTGCCAGTCTCCATTACTGGCTGATTTAGGCCTTGCAGTATTTCCTTAAGAAATCTGTGTTTAGAAATTCAGGCCCGCTATGCATTTCTGGTGCAGCTATTCACTGTCTCGACACAACAAAGCGAGGGAAATACCGCAAGGGTTAAATCAGCCAGTAATGCAGACTGGCAAGAGTTAGGCCTTGCGTTTGGAAGTTGAAGTAAGTATAACTTCCCGTCGGCGAAATCACCAATAGTGGAAGCAGACGTTAAACTCCTATCCAACAGCTTTTTTTGCGTTGTACCCTACACATTGTCAATGGGGGTGGTTCCCGATGGCAGGTGGGATGAGGATGTAGTGTCTTCATGTACACGTTGGTCTATGTCTTCCAAGTCAGACTTCGTAAGCCAAATGGATTTGTCTGTACTGGTTGAGTGCATGGTACATTCCATACGGGTAGTTGTTGTTCACTCTAAATGGGAGAATCATAATTATTACGCTAATAGGCCTATACTTAAACAAATCGTTACACCACTTTGAAGATATTTGCATCTAAGCGATACATCTTAGATGTATCTGCAGCTGAAGCAATGGGGAATAACAAGTAACATTAAAGAACTTCTTATGTTGACGTTGAACAAGTTGGATATGATAACGATTTTATTGAAGCGTCATGTGGAAGAGTTGCTTCCCCTTGACAATCCTACGATGCTGTGACAACACTATCTCATCAGAGAGACTCAATATCAATTGGAAAAAGTGCCATTAGCACGATAATGTATATCACTCATGAGTTTTAAATATAAGTTCATCAAATTGACTTTCATTTTGATGTGTGAACAGGAAATTCACACTTTAGTTTTGGCTTACATTGTGTTGTTGGGGGTCAGGCCTGTAATATATGATGCTATTGTATCGAGAAGTACTGAATGTTGCCGAACATAACCAATTTGAAGACAGTCGACTCAGTATAGTGACGATATATATGTAAAAGTAGTTCTGCTCGAAAACCGGACACTGCATCACGATTAACGCACATCTATCAGCCAAGGAAAAAGCCAAATCTAGATTGATTATGCTTGAAAGATCTGTGCATGTAAATCGGACTGTAGTTTGGTTCTTCAAATATTTTATATGATTCACATTGAGTGTAATGCACACAGACATTGGTATGCAATTGGTTATCTTTAGCCTACATAACAGAGAATTATTAAGGAACGTAGCACGAGTCAATGTAAGCTACTTCCATATAAGATGTTTTCCCTGCGCTAAAGAATCCCGCTTCCATCATTCATGTATTACGCATATGATCATTTATCAACAAACTCATCAATGAAACTATACTTTCGTTTCAAGCAAATCTTTCTCACAGTATACCTATTGTTACCATTGAATGCTTGATTATTTTAAAACCAGCTAAGGGCAACGGATTTCAGGTATTATTGTCTCACATCCACAAACATTTTATTCTAACACGATCTACGACTTCAACCTCCTCTATATCCGCATCGCCTTTCAATTTTCGAACTCTAATTACATAGTCATATATATGAAGATAAATATATTACTTATGTCGACTTGCCAAACATCTACCGATTCTAGCATGTCGTTAATTTCCCTGTATCACCGTAAACGTCTATTATATTTCCCAGTGAAAATATGAAAACTTAGAAAAATACAAGAGTGTCACACATATTCTGAAACAGGTTATGATTTATTTGATTCCATAATCTTGACTTGTCTTGCCTGACGTTCACACGTTCATCTCGCGTACGGGGGTTATTGTTACCCAAGTAAATAGTTGTAAATAGTTAGGACAAATAAGCATGAAATGATACTCGTCTTCAATGACGTTATAACCTATACTTTTACAATATTCACAATTTCGGAGAGCACTCGTCGGGATATGGACGAAACCGCGACACGGCAGTTTAGTTGAAACGGCAAATAATTAAAGACTTTTGTCTCCGTTGTTCAAACTTCTAAAAAATCATTTTATAAACCCTACACAAAATCACCATTTACCTATTAGGGTTTCAAAGTAAGGCGCAACTCATTTAAAAGGATGGTTCTATCGGGGTATTTTTTGTGGAAACGAAATTCGAGAGGATACACAAATATGCTACTTATAAATGATTTAAAGTTAAAAGATATTAATGAAGGTAATATTTTGATGAATTTATATTTCACAACTTAATAAAGACAAGCGTACATTTGCTGAAAAATTGAAACAATGAGAACTGAAGCCATTCATCGGCGCTGCGAGTGGGGAAAAGTTTGCTACGGCCTAACAGCAAATTGTTTATTATAATGACACGCTATGTGTTACTATGTGAACTTTCTATCAGTGTATATCTTTTATCATTAAAATGATGTAAAATTGGGTAAAATATTGTGTGTTTTCATTTAACAGAACGGCCAATTCTCTTATACTACATTACAGTCAAAATCTTTTTGCCCGGACCTATTGTAATGGGGATTACAATAGGTCCGATCAGAATCTAACCCCCTGACTAGCTGGTCCACGACACCGTCTCTATTTCCGGCAGTTTCGACGCGACCTTGCCAAGGTAGAGAAGTATTGCTGATTGCTTGCATGAATTAACAACAAATAACATTTTTGATTATGGTGTTTTACGTTTATTTCGCGTGTTTTATGTAATCGCGTGCCATTATTGGCTTCATGTCATCTAGCTCCTCACTGTGGGTCGCATTTCTAACCGGTTATTTGTGTAAAGAGTCGCATGAAGCCGACTCGTGTAGATCAAATGGCGGCTGCCGATAAATCAATCATCGTTCAGAGTGTCGTGTATTTTAGGAACAGGAATTGTTGGTCTTCTTATCAATTGGAATGCTTAAAATTTAGCAACATTGTTCGAATTAATTAATACATTTGAATGTTTACTGTTTTCAACAATGAACAGCCGTGTCGGATCAAGATAGAATCTACGCGGAGGGTAAAGATACCCTCATGTTACCTATTTCCGTGGTAATAAGAAAGAAACTTCTATGGAATTAAGCGATAGTGATGTCAAACATGATAAACATCATAAAGTGATAGACAACATATATTTCAAATATTTGATAAACAGTTATTTTATTGTTTTGGTGATTTTGATAGTCAATATTCTGACAGGTGACAGTTTGTATTACATTATTTTGGTGTCACCTATTTTCATGGTATTTGTCTTTTGTCAAATTATGAGAATGCAACACAATGCGATTTTTTACTGATTTCCAAGCACATATGGACATTTAAAGTAAAATTGTTAAATGTTTAAAGTTTTTAGATTCCTGTGTAACTATGTCAACAAAATTAAGCACAAACATTCTATTTCTGATAAATTGAAGAATTCATTCAGATATGACGAGATTAATTTGGAACAGAACAATTGCTATCGGACAAACAGTTTGAATATACGTATTACCTAAAATTGTACACAAGAAATCCAAGTAAAGTTGAACAGTTCAAGCAATACATCTTTTTTTCCACTGGGAAATCCAACAAAATGGCAAAAAATATATTAGAGACACCCTTTCTGTGATTCCAAAGATATGAAAATAGATCAGTGATTCCCTTTTGAGGTTATGTGAATGGGAATAAGTGTCCCGTCAGCTTGCTGAATATCACCATTGAGAAACTTTAGTAGTGAATATATATTTTTTAATCGCCGCTAATGGCTGCAATACTGCCAAAGCGGCGTTAAACAATAACTCACTCACTATATTTTTTAAAATCAATAAAGAGTGTCCAAAAAGTGCATTAGGTGAAAAGCATGAAATTACCATTGATTTTCATTACTGAAGTGTGGAGTTGAGGTGACTGATTAAATAGTGATGATTTGCTGCTTGGATCAAAGCAGAACAACTGATTGATAAAATAAATTCTAACTGACCGGAACCAGTGAGCAGTTTGGGAGGAATAACGTCATGTAAATACCACAAAAACAGGTTACCCATGAAAACAGGTTACTGGAGGGTGCTCACTGCCACAATTACAACATAAGTAAATGTAGAGAGTGCCTTTACTTCATTTATTGTTTCTTTGAAAAAGAAGATGCACATTGTTTGGAGCAGTTAACATTTTTTTTAATGATGTTTATTGACCACATACTGTATGATTATAATCAAAGTTTTGTGATATACTGGCATCAGTAACACCTTTCTTTTTTTAAAAAAAAAGAGTGTTGGTGTCAATGTGTATTTAGTGTAAAATATTGTTTATTTTAATTCAGATAGTTTCAATAATCATGTGAAATAGGGTAGCGCAGTCATATGATTGACACAGCTGATCTATAGTATTAATTATAATTTATCTGTTGATACATTTCTGACAACAGCATTGAATCAACAATCAATCAACGATTAAATCAAACTATTCACTGCATCACTTCATATCAACAATGATGCTACAAATGTTATGAAAGTAAATATCCAGATCAAATTTACATTCAGACACAAGTTAATCAAGCAGAGAACATGACATTGTTGCATTTCAGTGATAGAGTGAAGGAAATTAAATCATAACACTAATTTCTTCACAATTCAGCAAAATTCATTGAAATAATACTTACAGAGTTAACCTCACTTTGAAATATAATTCCCAATATTGCTTTACTTGCTAACTTTAATATAAATCAAACCATTTAGATTATAGTCTTGTGATAGGAATTCATTTCAAACTTGAGCTATTGATCAGAACTCCAATACAATATTCAGTACTGCATGGTATATTTGAATACAGTTTCATGTTTAATGAGAGTTGAAATGTGCATAGTCTTTAGTAATGATCTTTCTAAGCTGATGGTTGTGTGAGGTAATAGACAGTTATTGTAAACGTTTTATGAAATGAAAGATAACATCCACAATATCTTCCGGTAATTACTGAGTTGTGACAATACATTGTAATATCACAATCACATGTTTTTATGACATCTAAATTAAGAATAAATTATGATATTTCATGGTTATCATGAATTAATTTATCACCAATAATGTTTAGGCAGACAGACAGATATTTAATTCTCTTACGGACTGCCGGGCCAAAAGATGTCGGTAAATCTTTTAATAGAAGCGCAGTATAATGTTACACTAGAACCTCTGTAATTCGTGCTTATGACTTATAATTAACCAGGTTTCAAATTAAGAGAGTTTTCTATTTGTTTGACAGTTGACAATGTCAATGACACAAGTGAACACTCTGAAGTTTCAATAAATCACTATACACCAAATTCCCATGATAATTTTATTATTTATCTGGGTAGTACAAAAAGTTGCAATTAAAAATAAAAGTGTGATCAACGTGTAAAATTGTCTTCATAGAAGTCGGTGTTCATTACATGTTTTATGCACAAAATGGTCATGGACCAGTCACTATTAGGAAACAATGCAAGCAATTACTAATGCTTCTTAATTGTCACACGCTACTTACCCTATAAAAGGGGAGGTACTCAATTCGCGCTCTCGTCACTCTGTCAAACAGGATGTAAACAAGTGTGTTGATTCAGTCATATGGCCAATGGGGATTCTAAATTGTAGATCTCGTGACCCCGTGACCCCAAATGGGGTCACAGGGGTCACATCCTTAAAAAACTATTTTCATCTTCTTCTCCAGTTCCAAAAGGTCTAGAGAGCTGAAAAGGTATGTGCAGACTCCTTGGCAAATGGGGATTCTAAATTGTAGATTTCGTGACCCCATGAACCCAAATGGGGTCACAGGGGTCGCATCCTTAAAAACCTATTTTCATCTTCTTCTCCAGTTCCAAAAGGTCTCGGGACCTGAAAAGTTGTGTGCAGACTCCTTGGCCAATGGGGATTCTAAATTGTAGATCTCGTGACCCAGTGACCCAAAATGGGGTCACAGGGGTCACATCCTTAAAAACCTATTTTCATCTTCTTTTCCAGTTCCAAAAGGTCTAGAGAGCTGAAAAGTTATGTGCAGACTCCTTGGCAAATGGGGATTCTAAATTGTAGATTTCGTGACCCCAAATGGGGTCACAGGGGTCACATCCTTAAAAACCTATTTTCATCTTCTCCAGTTCCAGAAGGTCAAGAGAGCTGAAAAGTTGTGTGCAGACTCCTTGGCCAATGGGGATTCTAAATTGTAGATTTCGTGACCCCGTGACCCCGAATGGGGGCACAGGGGTCACATCCTGAAAAAAAACTATTTTCACCTCCTCTCCAGTTCCAAAGGGTCTAGAGAGCTGAAAAGTTATGTGCAGACTCCTTGGCAAATGGGGATTCTAAATTGTAGATCTCGTGACCCCGTGACCCCAAATGGGGTCACAGGGGTCACATCCTTAAAAAACCTATATTCATCTTCTTCTCCAGTTCCAAAGTGTCTAGAGAGCTGAAAAGTTGTGTGCAGACTCCTTGGCCAATGGGGATTCTAAATTGAATATAAATGACCTCGTGACCCCAAATGGGGTCACAGCGGTCACATCCTTAAAAAACTTATTTTCATCTTCTTCTCCAGTTCCAAAAGGTCTAGAGAGCTGAAAAGTTGTGTGCAGACTCCTTGGCCAATGGGGATTCTTAATTGTAGATTTCGTGACCCCCATGACCCCAAATGGGGCCACCGGGGTCACATCCTTAAAAACATATGTTCACCTCCTCTCCAGTTCCAAAGGGTCTAGAGAGCTGAAAAGTTGTGTGCAGACTCCTTGGCCAATGGGGATTCTAAATTGTAGATTTCGTGACCCCATGAACCCAAATGGGGTCACAGGGGTCGCATCCTTAAAAACCTATTTTCATCTTCTTCTCCAGTTCCAAAAGGTCTCGAGACCTGAAAAGTTGTGTGCAGACTCCTTGGCCAATGGGGATTCTAAATTGTAGATCTCGTGACCCCGTGACCAAAATGGGGTCACAGGGGTCACATCCTTAAAAACCTATTTTCATCTTCTCCAGTTCCAGAAGGTCAAGAGAGCTGAAAAGTTGTGTACAGACTCCTTGGCCAATGGGGATTCTAAATTGTACATTGTGTGACCCTGTGACCCGAAATGGGGTCACAGTGGTCATGATCTAAGAACCTATCTTTTGCTTGTAAACAATAACTTTAATCAGCTGTAGATAGTAAATCAATGAAATCATGAGCTCCAGAGCCCATGGCTCTATTTTCTATTGACAAAAGGCCAGGTTTTTAGCTCATCAGGCCTGAAAGGCCCGATGGGCTTATGGCATGTCATGGTGTTTTCGCTTTTTCGATTTCTCTCCAGAGAGCTGAAATTTTATGTGCAGACTCCTTGGCCAATGGGGATCCTAAATTGTAGATTTCGTGACCCCATGACCCCAAATAGGGTCACAGGGGTCACATCCTTAAAAACCTATTTTCATCTCTTTCTCCAGTTCCAAAAGGTCTAGAGAGCTGAAAAGTTGTGTGCATACTCCTTGGCCAATCGGGATTCTAAATTGTAGATTTCGTGACCCCGTGACCCCAAATGTCGTCACAGGGGTCACATCCTTAAAAACCTATTTTCATCATCTTCTCCAGTTTCAAAAGGTCTAGAGAGCTGAAAAGTTGTGTGCAGACTCCTTGGCCAATGGGGATTCTAAATTGTAGATTTCGTGACCCCGTGACCCAAAATGGGGTCACAGGGGTCACATCCTTAAAAACCTATTTTGATCTTCTTCTCCAGTTCCAAAAGGTCTAAAGAGCTGTGTGCAGACTCCTTTGCCCATGGGGATTCTAGATTGTACATTGTGTGACCCTGTGACCCCAAATGACCTATTTTCATCTTCTTCTCCAGTTCCAAAAGGTCTAGAGAGCTGAAAAGTTGTGTGCAGACTCCTTGGCAAATGGCGATTCTAAATTGTAGGTTTTTTTTACCCTGTGACCCCAATCTAGGTCACGGGTCATGACCCAAAAACCTATTTTCATCTTTATCTCAAGTATGTATAGCTCTAGAGAGGTGAAATGTTGTGTTGAGACTCTTTGGTCAAACGTGATTCTTAATTGTAGGATTGGTGACCCTGTGACTCCAAATACGGGTCACAGGGGTCATGATCTAAAAACCTATTGTTTGCTTGTATTACTTGAGATAACTTAGATATTCAACCTTAGATAATAAATGAGCTGATGAGCTACAGAGCCCATGGCTCTATATTTTTGAATTACAAGAGCTTGACTTCCATTGTGTTGTTCCGGTCATATATTCCAAACGTTATAAATGGTGTTATTGTATCGAGAGGTACCGACTGTAACCGAAAACTACCATTATGATAATAATTAGAGCTGCAACGAATACACTACCAGGCGAATACGATACGTATCGCGAATATGGGGTAGCGAATATGAATAATTATTCACGAATATGAATGCAAAATAAAAAAAATTTAAAACACTAAAAAGCAGGTAGTCTGAGTTACTTTATATTACCTTTCTGGCCTTTCCATTGGCATCCTCGGTTACCCATGGTTTTATATATGCTCTGTTACTCTCCACTATATCACCCATGTTAAACCTTATCAGAAAAATATGTACTCAAATTACCCGCCCTTGGCCGGCGTGACGAAGTCAGTAACCAAAGAAAATGCTCAATAGGATAAGACGGAAATGGTCAAGGGAGATAACCGGTGACAGAAGGCTAACAAAATGACCTCGGGTGCTTTGCAACAAAGTCATTGGTTCGCAGGTCCAAGCTGTGTAGCAGTTTGATTGGCTCATGCCGGCCAAAGGCGGGTAATTTGAGTACAGATTTTTCTGATAAGGTTTCCCATGGGTGATATAGTGGAGAGTAACGAAGCATATATAAAACCATGGGTAACCGAGGATGTTCCATTGGTCGAGCCAGTCTTTCTCACGCCAGCGATTGGCTAAGCCATAATGGGGTCATCCAAATATTGAGTTTACATTTATTTATGCTCGTGCCGGGAGCGAAGATTTTTATTTTAACTCGTTGACTTTGAGAGACAAATTACAACAGTTATTAATAGTTGACTTAGTATATTGACGATATAAAAGTACAAGTAGTGATTTCTCATTGAAAACCGGACAATACATCGTGATTGACACGCACCAATGAGTCAAACGTAATTTTGGAATCTTATTTATAACAGACACAAAGACAAATTTGGGTTGGTAATGTGTAAAAGGTTGTATAACAACTGTGCATGTAAATGGGACGTGCAGTTTCAGTTTCTGCACATGCCTAATGATTTTACTTGATTTTTAGCTCATCAGGCCTGAAAGGCTCGATGGGCTTATGGCAGGGCAGGGCATGGCGTCCGTCCGTCCATCCATCTGTAAACTTTTCGCTTTTTAGCTCATCAGGCCTGAAAGGCCCGATGGGCTTATGGCATGGGATGGCGTCCGTCCATCCGTCCATCCGTCCGTCCGTCCGTAAACTTTTCACTCTTTCGACTTCTTCTCCAGAACCAATAACTCTAGAGAGCTGAAATTTTATGTACAGACTCCTTGGCCAATGGGGATTCTAAATTGTAGATTTGGTGACCCTGTGACCCCAAATAAGGGCCCCAGGGGTCATAACCTTAAAAGCTATTTTCATCTTCTTCTCCAGAACCAATGACCCCAGGGAGCTGGAATTTTATGTACAGACTCCTTGGCCAATTGGGATTCTAAATTGTAGATTTGGTGACCCTGTGACCCCAAATAAGGGCCACAGGGGTCATAACCTAAAAAAGCTATTTTCATCTTCTTCTCCAGAACCAATGACTCCAGAGAGCTGAAATTATATGTACAGACTCCTTGGGCAATGGGGATTCTAAATTGTAGATTTGGTGACCCTGTGACCCCAAATAAGGGCCTCACAGGCCATTACCTAAAATCCTGTTTTCATCTTTTTCTCCGGAACAAAAAGATCTAGAAGGCTGTAATATTGTATGCAAACTCTTTAGCCAATGGGGATTCTAACTTATAAATTTGGTGACCCTGTGACCCCAAATATGGGCCACAGCCTAAAAAACCTTTGAAAATGAATTTTGAACTGATATTTTATGTGCACTTCATTCACTTTATTTGAAATGTATGTCTACTTGAGATAACAATCTACATTGTGGACATGTTTGTCAAATTGATGTAATCAATGTGAAATGAGAACTATTGAATAGCCTATGAACTGAAAATTGTGACAAGTCATAAAGGACTAAATTGAAGAGGAGTTAAGAATTCTTTTATTTTACATGAGATAATGATAAGATAAGATTATTTTCATCTTCTTCTCCAGAACGAAAAGACCTAGAAGGTTGTCATGTTGTGTAATGAGTCTTTAGCCAATGGAGATTCTAAATTGTAGATTTGGTGAAGCTGTGGCCCCAAATAAGGGCCTCACAGGCCATTACCTAAAATCCTGTTTTCATCTTTTTCTCCGGAACAAAAAGATCTAGAAGGCTGTAATATTGTATGCAAACTCTTTAGCCAATGGGGATTCAAACTTGTAAATTTGGTGACCCTGTGACCCCAAATATGGGCCACAGCCTAAAAAGACCCTTTGAAAATGAATTTTGAACTGATATTTTATGACACTTCATTCACTTTATTTGAAATGTATGTCGACTTGAGATTACAATCTACATTGTGGCCATGTTTGTCAAATTGATGTAATCAATGTGAAATGATAACTATTGAATAGCCTATGAACTGAAAATTGTGACAAGTCATAAAGGACTAAATTGAAGAGAATTCTTTTATTTTACATGAGATATGTGAACTGCATATGACTGGTTATGAAATGATAAGATAAGATTATTTTCATCTTTTCCTCTAGAACGAAAAGACCTAGAAGGTTGTCATGTTGTGTAAAGAGTCTTTAGCCAATGGAGATTCTAAATTGTAGATTTGGTGACCCAGTAGCCCCAAATAAGGGCCTCACAGGCCATTACCTAAAATCCTGTTTTCATCCAGAACAAACTAGAAGGAATATTTTGTTCAGAATGTTTAGATGTTTGGATGACAAGGCTTAGAACCGAGATTGTTTAGCCAAGGTGATTCTAAATTGTACCATGAGATTCATCACATTGCCTGTTCTCTTTAAGCCTTATACAGTTACATCAGTGCTGCCAGTGTTTAGTGCAAGCAAGAGTCTATTACATAATTTGACGGTAAAACACAAAAAACACAGCTGGCTTGTAACCAGAGCCAAGGGGTCAGAATATTGCATAATCTCCTGTGTGTTGACCTTGCTGAGTGCTCTCTCTCAATTTCAAGAATAAGATTTGTCAGAGTTAGGGATTGTACATTATATTGAGACAACATATTTCTGTCTTCATCAAACAAAATAAACTCTGATGAGCTACAGAGCCCATGGCTCTATTTTTCCACTTCTTCTCCAGAACCAATGACTCCACAGAGCTGAAGTTTTATGTGCAGTTTCTTTGGCCAATGGGGAATATAAATTGTAGATTTCGTGACCCCATGACCCCAAATGGGGTCACAGGGGTCACATCCTTTAAAACCTATTTTCATCTTCTTCTCCAGTTCCAAAAGGTCTAGAGAGCTGAAAAGTTATGTGCAGACTCCGTGGCCAATGGGGATTCTAAATTGTAGATTTCGTGACCCCATAACCCCAAATTGGGGCACAGGGGTCACATCCTTAAAAACCTATTTTCTTCTTCTTCTCCAGTTCCAAAGGGTCTAGAGAGCTGAAAAGTTGTGTGCAGACTCCTTGCCGAATGGGGATTCTAAATTGTAGATTTCGTGACCCTGACTCAAAAACCTATTTTCATCTTTATCCCAAATATGTATAGCTCTAGAAAGGTCAAATGTTGTGTGGAGACTCTTTGGTCAAAGGTGATTCTTAATTGTAGGATTGGTGACCCTGCGACTCCAACTGTGGCTCACCGGGGTCATGATCTAAAGGATTTTTTGCTTGTAAACAATATATTACTTGAGATAACTTAAGATAATAAATCAATGAAACCCTGATGAGCTACAGAGCCCATGGCTCTATTTTTTTTATTATACCCCTGCTAGGAAGAAGTTGGGATAATATATCTTTCAGCATGTCCGTCCATCCATGCGTCCATTTTTTTTCCTTTCAAAATTTTGAAACCAGTTTACGAAACTTGATGTACAATCACCATGATGTGTGCATCTGCCTTTTGTAATTTTCATACCCTTATATGCAAATTTTCTGTTGTTCGAAATCGCCATTAACACTTTTTAGCTCATCAGGCCTGAAAGTCCCGATGGGCTTATGGCATGGTGTCTGTCTGTCTGTCCGTCCGTAAACTTTCCACTTTTTCGACTTCTTCTCCTGAACCTATGAATCTTGAGAGCTGAAATTTTATGTGCAGACTCTTTGGCCAATGAGAATTCTTACTTTTTGGCGACCCCATGACCCCACAGTGGTCACAAACCTTAAAAACCTATTTTCATCTTCTTCTCCAGTTCCAAAACGCCTAGAGAGCTTAAAAGTTGTATGCAGACTCCTTTGCTAATTAGGATTCTAAATTGAAGGTTTGATGACCCTGTGATCCCAAATAGGGTTACACAGTCACAACCTTAAAAACTTCAGCTTCTTCTCCAGTATGAAAAGGTCTAGAGAGCCGAAATGTTGTATGTACAGACTCCAATGGGGATTATAAATTGTAGATTTGTTGACCTTGTGACTCAAAATAGGGTCACAGGGTTCATCTTTTCCTCAAGTACCAAATTTATGGAAAGCTGAAATGTTGTGTAGAGACTACTTGGCCAATGGAGATTTTGAATTGAAGATTTGGAGACTACTTCACCAATGGAGATTTTGAAGTGAAGATTTGGTAACCCCATATATGGGTCATAGGGGTCATAACCTTTATAAACCCATAATTATCATCTCCGTTACAAAAAGTGCTAGAAAGCTTTAATGGTGTGTACCATTCCTTGGTCATTAGGAATTCTAAATAATAGATTTGATAACATATGACCCCATATATGGGTCAAACTGACTGGGGCCATGACCCAAAAACCATTTTTCTTTTTTAGCTCATCTGGCTTGAAAGGCCCAATGGGCTTATGGCATGGCATGGTGTCCGGCGTCCGTCCGTCCATCCGTCTGTAAACTTTTCGCATTTTTGTCTTCTTCTCCAGAACCACTTGGTCTTGGGAGCTAAAAGATTTTGTGCAGACTTCTTGGCTAATGGGGATTCTAAATTGTAGATTTCATGACCCTGTGACCTCGAATGGTCACAACCTTGAAAACCTATTTTCACCCCATTGTCCAGTTCTAAAAGGTCTAGAGAGCTGAAAAGTTGTGTGCAGTCTCATTGGCGAATGGACATTCTAAATTGTAGATTTAGTTAGTTAGCTTTGAACAGTACTCTTGAGATTTTTTGTGTTCTTCACTTCAGAGTAAGGGAGGCAATCCCAAATGTGTGAGTTCTAACTTTGAGAAATGGTTGTTGAGAAAGAAGTTGAGACTTGAAAATTAAGAATAGAAGAACTAACAAAAAATGTGTGTAATATTTATTCTGTAAGCCCATAACTTTATCATATTCATATGTAAATATTAATATTTTATCATTATTGAATGCCTGGTGAGCTACAGAGCCAATGACTCTATTTTCTTTTTCTGAAGTACTTAAAATTGAAATCTGTTATACCTGTAATGAATTCTCCTAGAAAATTTACATTTTGAAATTTATTTAGTTTATTGTTTAAAATATATTGAGCTACAGAGCCCATGGCTCTAATCTTAGCTCATCAGGCCTGAAAGGCCCGATTGGCTTATGGCATGGTTTGGCGTGGCGTCCGTCCATCCGTCAGTAAACTTTTTCGCTTTTTCGACTTCTTCTCTAGAACCAACAACTCTAAAAAGCTGAAATTTAATGTGGAGACTCTTTGGCCAATGGGAATTTTTACTTGTAGATTTGGTGACCCTGTGGCCCCAAATAAAGGCCTCACAGGCCATGACCTAAAAACCTTTTTTCATCTTCTTCTCAAGAAAAAATATACCTAGAAGGCTTTAATATTGTGTGCAGACTTTTTAGCCATTAGGGATTCTATATTGTAGATTTGATGACTCTGGGGCCCCAAATAAAGGCCTCATAGGCCATGACCTAAAACACCCATTTTCATCTTCTGAAGACAGAAATACCAAGAAGGCTGTAATTATGTGTGCAGACTCTTTAGCCAATGGGGATTCTAAATTGTAGATTTGGTGACCCTTTGGCCCTAAATAAAGGCCTCACAGGCTATGACCTAAAAACATAGTTTCATCTTCTCCAGAACAAATATACGTGGAAGGCTCTAATTATGTTTGTAGACTATTTAGCCAATGGGGATTCTAAATTGTGGATTTGATGACCCTGTGGCCCAAAAGAAAGGCCTCACAGGCCATGACCTAAAAACATAGTTTCATCTTCTTCGCCAGAACAAATATACCTAGGAGGCTGTAATTATGTTTGTAGACTATTTAGCTGATGGGGATTCTAAATTGTGGATTTTGTGACCCTGGGGCCCCAAAGAAAGGCCTCACAGGCCATGACATATGAACCTATTTTCATTTTCTTAACCAGAACAAATATTTCCAGAAGGCTGTAACTATGTGTGCAGACTCACTAGCCAATGGGGATTCTAAATTTTAGGTTTGGTGACCATGTGGCCCCAAATAAAGGTCTCACAGGCCATACCAAACTTCCAAACGCAAGGCATAACTCTTGCCAGTTTGCATTACTGCCTGATTTAACCCTTGCTTTTTCCCTCGCTTTGTTGTATCAAGATAGTGAAGCGCTGTACCAGAAATGCATAGAGGGCCTGGATTTCTTAACACAGATTTTTAGCTCATCAGGCATAATAATATGGCATGGCATGGTGTCCAGCATCCGTCCATCCATCAATCCGTAAACTTTAAGCTTTTTCTACTTCTTCTCCACAACCAATGACTCCACAGAGCTGAAATTTTATGTGCAGACTCATTGGCCAACGGGGTCACATCCTTAAAAACATATGTTCACCTCCTCTCCAGTTCCAAAGGGTCTAGAGAGCTGAAAAGTTTTGTGCAGACTCCTTGGCCAATGGGGATTCTAAATTGAATATTATGTGACCTCGTGACCCCAAATGGGGTCACCGGGGTCACATCCTTAAAAAACTTATTTTCATCTTCTTCTCCAGTTCGAAAAGGTCTAGAGAGCTGAAAAGTTGTGTGCAGACTCCTTGGCCAATGGGGATTCTAAATTGTAGATTTCGTGACCCCGTGACCCCAAATGGGGTCACAGGGTTCACATCGTTAAGAACCTATTTTCTTCTTCTTCTTCAGTTCCAAAAGGCCTAGAGAGCTAAAAAGTTGTGTGCAGACTCCTTGGCCCTTATGGATTCTAAATTGTAGTTTTCGTGACCCCATGACCCCAAATGGGGTCACAGGGGTCACATCCTTTAACACCTATTTTCATCTTCTCCAGTTCCAAAAGGCCTAGAGAGCTGAATAGTTGTGTGCAGACTCCTTGGCCCATGGGGATTCTAAATTGTAGTTTTCGTGACCCCGTGACCCCAAATGGGGTCACAAGGGGTCACATCCTTTAAAAGCTATTTTCATCTTCTTCTCCAGTTCCAAAAGGCCTAGAAAGCTGAAAAGTTGTGTGAGACTCTTTGGCCCATGGGGATTCTAAATTGTAGTTTTCGTGAGCCCATGACCCCAAATAGGGTCACAGTGGTCACAACCTTAAAAACCTATTTTCATCTTCTTCTCCAAGTTTGAAAAGGTTTTGAGAGCTGAAATGTTGTAGGCATAATCCTTGGCCAATGGGGATTCTAATTTGTAGGTTTCGTTACCCTAATGACCCCAAATAGGTTTACATGGGTCAGAACCTTCAAAACCAAATGTGCGTCACAGGGATCATGACCTAAAAAGCTTTTTTCATCTTGGGATTTAATGTTCTCTTCAAAGGGAGATAATTTTAAGGAACCAACAGTGGTGAATTAAATCTGCAAGTGTGTCTTTATTTGTAGGGAATTTATCTCTGGCCTCAAAGATAGGTCAGAGGGTTAAGGATCTTAAGAGATATTTAATCTTCCCCATTAAAGTGCTTCCTATGTGTTGTACCTCTTGCCTAGAAGTTGACATTTTGAATTAGTTAATGTATAAACAGCCCGATGAGCTATGGAGCCTGCGGCTCTATTTTTCAAAATTCATAAATCATTATGGATGTCGAACAATCATTTTGTGAAGGATTAATCTTCATAATCACTGTTAGATTATGGCACTCTTTCCCACTGTCCACGTGTATAACTGACTTTGAATGTTTTGTTAATATTTGGTACCATTTTGACATGGGAGTGATCCCCAAACACCAGATTGATATGGCTACCTTGAAAATTCGAAAGTTTGTTTCCAGATGCCTAGGAAGAAGAACTGGCGGAAGGGTGCAGCCAACAAGAAGACTACGACTGAGGGTGCTGTCCTCATTAAAAACAGCAGCATAGATCCGGGTCAACCTGTTATTGCTCGCAGGTTGCTCCCTATAGACATGAGCAAAGATCCGGGTCAACCTGTTATTGCTCGCAGGTTGCTCCCTATAGACATGAGCAAAGATCCGGGTCAACCTGTTAATGCTCGCAGGTTGCTCCCTACTGACATGAGCAAAGATCCCACATTGAACGAAAGTGCTACTCAAATTCCTACTCAAATTCCTACTCAAATTCCTACTCAAATTCACGCTCAAATTCACACTCAAGTCCCTGCTCAAAATGCTGCTCAAAATGCTACTCAAAATGCTACTCAAAGTGCAAATGAAATACCTGAAACAAATTGCTTTGTGATAAATGCCTCTCAACATCAAGCAAGTCCAATTTTTGGAGAAAATTCAGGTAAACAGTGTGTAGCTATGTCGTTGTCGTCAATGATATATTCAAATGTGACAAATGCAACTGATTGGACCACAAATGACCTGAATACTATCATGTTTTACGGGAATGAATTGTACACCTCTTTACAACAGTTTGCCACAATTAACAATGCATACTTGAATGTGGAAGAGCTTCCAGAAAATGTTGAAATCAATGGAACCATATATCATTTGAGATTAAGTCCTACCTTTTTTGGTCTCTTGAGCACAGAACATGACAGTGACACCAATGCAAGCATGTCCTTAAAAAATGCCTTGAGACGATCCTTTGACACTCACAATTATGCGTTTGTTACATTTTGTGAAGCCACCTTTGCTGTTCTTTCTATGAATGACACATACCATGTGTTTGATTCACATTCAAGGAACTATGCTGGTGAACTTTCAGTCAACGGTACCTGTATTGCAGCACATTATAACACATTTGAACAGGTTCATTCTCATTGTATGCGTCTTGCCAAGTCAATGAATGTTCATGTGAGTTCTCAGTTTGAAGTAACTCCAGTTACTGTTACGACTCCTTGTGAAAGACTAGAAATGCCAAATGAATCCTCTGGTGACAATGCTAACTCATTCACAGATACAGGTATTCTCCTGAATACTCCTGATGCAGATGTGGAATTAAGATCAATTGACAAGGAGCAAGATGAATTGGCACCAAAATCTGTTGTTCGAAAGCGAAAATGTAATGTCAAGAAAGTGCAAGAACAAAAAAAGATATATAACAGGAAGTCAAGAGCTGAGAAAAGACTTTCAGACAATTTAGAACATGATGAAACACAATCTGTAACAAAAAGGAACAGATATTCTGTAGATGCTGAATATAGAGAACACACGAAGGAAGCAAGCAAAGTGAAATATGATATGGACAATGCTTACAGAGAATCTGTAAAATCTGCCAGCATTAACAAATATGCTACAAATACACAGCACCGTGTAGCAGTGAAATCTGCCAGCATTGACAAATATGCTACAAATACAGAGCACCGTGAAGCAGTGAAATCTGCCAGCATTGACAAATATGTTACAAATACAGAGCACCGTGAAGCAGTGAAATCTGCCAGCATTGACAAATATGCTACAAATACAGAGCACCGTGAAGCCTTGATATCTGCAGGTGTTGACAAGTATGCTACAGATAGAGAGTACCGTGAAGCCATGATATCTGCAGGTATTGACAAGTATGCTACAGATAAAGAGTACCGTGAAGCCATGATATCTGCAGGTATTGACAAGTATGCTAACAATCCTGAACACAGGGCAAATGTGAAGAGCTCAGTTAAAAAACAAAGACTTTCAAAGAAACAGCAACAACAAAGTATTCAACATGATATTGAAGCATTCAGATTATCAGTAAAAGAAGGTCCTGACTATGTGTGTGCTGTTTGCCATAGAAAACTGTTTCGTAAACAGGTGATTCAGTGTAAGAGAGCTTACTACAAGACTAAAGGTGACAATGCTTCATTAGTTGCTGATAAATGCATAACAGAAACTTATTTGCATACGTGTTCTGAAGATTGTCAAGAAAGTTGTTTCCTAGCAAAAGGTACATCTTCAAAATTATGGATTTGCCACTCATGTCATGATAAAGTTTCACGAGCAAAAATTCCAGGTGAATCGGTTGGCAACAATCTTCAGTTTCAACCAATCCCTCCAGAACTTGAAACTCTGAATGAACTTGAAGAACACCTTGTATCATTGCACATACCATTTATGAAACTTGTTGCTCTTCCAAAGGGTGTACAAAACTCAGTTCATGGGCCAGTTGTCAGTGTTCCATCAAACATTGCCCAAACTGTGAATGCATTACCAAGATCTGATTCAGAAGATCAGCTTGTTCAGGTGAAATTGAAAAGGAAACTGACTTACAAAGGACACTATAAGAATCAATATGTGAACAAACCCAAGGTTTTAAAAGCTCTTGAGTATCTACAAGCTAACAACAGATACTACAGAAATGTCAAATTGAATGAAACCTGGATTAATCCACTGCCTGTTATTGATGAGAAAGATGACACTGTTCTCCAAAATGATGACCAATGTGAGATGGATATTGCAGATGAAAATGCAGAAAATGTTGATTTGACCCGTGAAGAATCTGACAATCATGGCATGCTGTTAGACACATGTTTACAGCCTATTGACATTGGCCAGGAAATTCTTGATCAACATTTTGATGAAATAACTAGCATTGCACCAGCAGAAGGCAATACTCCTACCCGAATGCTCCAAGACAGTGATGATGAAGCCAAAGCATTTCCATGTCTTTTTCCAAAGGGTGCCCCAATCTATCATGACAATCGTGAGGAAAAATTGACTCTTTCTCGTTACCTGCACTGTCGATTAATGAATGCTGATACAAGATGTGCACAAAGCATCCCATACATATTTCATTCCCAGTACAGATCTGAACTTGAGCAGGTTATTTCAAAAGCATCAATTGCTTTACGCAAAGGCACAGGTGATCGTGCTCGACCAAACATCAATGCTGATACATTGACTGATCATGAATCATTGCAAACTTTTTTGAAAAATGATGAAGGATACAAATTCTTGACACCAATCCGAGGAACACCTCCTTACTGGGCAACTGCACAAAAAGATCTCTTTGCTATGATAAGGCAGCTTGGTATTCCAACTTGGTTTTGTTCCTTCTCATCTGCTGAACCAGATGGCCTGAAATAATTGAGAGCATTTTAAGAGAAAATGGAGATTTCCGCAAAGTTAATGAGCTTGACTGGAATGAGAAATGTGCAATACTGAGAAAGAATCCTGTCACAACTGCTCGCATGTTCGATCAGAGGTTCCATACCTTTTTAAAAGATGTCATCATGTCACCTGCACAACCCATTGGAAAAATCAAAGACTATTTCTTTCGTGTGGAATTCCAACAGCGTGGTTCACCACATGTACATTGTTTATTCTGGGTGGATGATGCTCCAAAAATTGGTGAACAAACTGATGATGAAGTTGTTGACTTTGTGAACAACTATGTTTCCTGTGACATGCCAAACGAAAATGATGACCATGAACTGCATGAAATTGTCACCAGTGTACAGAGACATAGCAAGAGACACTCAAAGACATGCAAAAAGAATGGAAAAGAATGCCGTTTCAATTTTCCACGTCCACCCTCTCAGAAAACATTTGTGTGTCGTTCAGAAACTAAGACAGTTGAAGTTCCAGTTGCTGATGATGACAATATGACTGAAGATGAACGCAGAGTTTGTCAAATGAAAATACAAGAAGCCATTGACAAGAACAGTCAGATCATGAATAAGGAAAAAGCTAAAGAAATTCTTGGTAAAATCTGGCAAGCCCTTCAAGATGATGACCTGAGTTTTGATTCTGTTGAAGACCTGTTCACACACATTGGTATTTCCCAAGAAATGTATGAAGCAGCATCAAAAACAATAACAAACAAGACCAGTGTGGTTCTTCAGAGAAATTCTTCAGATGTGTGGGTCAATCAGTACAATCCTGATCTATTGCGTTGTTGGGGTGCTAACATGGACATTCAGTTTGTAGTTGATGCTTATTCATGTGTTGTTTACATTGTGTCATATATTTCGAAAGCTGAGAAAGAAATGGGCTTGCTATTAGAACGAGCACAAACCGAAGTCAGAAGGGAAGGCAATGTAGATGCCAAAAATGCAATGAGAAAGATTGGCACAAAGTACCTGAACAGTCGTGAAGTAAGTGCACAAGAGGCGATTTTCCGTGTTTGCACGCTTGATCTCAAAGGGTGTTCAAGAAAAGTTGAATTCATCCCCACTGTCAATAGAGTCAGAATGAGTATGCCACTGAAACAACTCAAAGAAAAAGTAGCAAAAGGAGAACTTGATCAAGATGACGTGTGGTTGCCGAGCACTACTGACAAATACAGAGCCAGACCTGACACACCTGAATTTCGTGACATGTGCCAAGCCACATTTGTGTCTGAGTACAGAGTCTTGTCAAAATCTGAAGTGTCAAATGTAGCAAATGAAAAGAGGCGCACACCTGTCATTGCCTTGCTTAACAATCTTGGCCATGTAAAAAAAAGAACAAATACTGATCCAGCAGTTGTCAGGTATGCCAGATTTTCAAAGGAGAAAGAACCAGAAAAGTACTGTCAAGCTAGTATGGAATTGTTCCTTCCCCACACAAATGAGCAGCATTTGTTACCACCACAGTTCCAAACATATGAAAATTTCTACACTGATGGAGCAATTGCTACAGCGTCAGGGGAAGGTGAAACTGTCATATCAATTGTTGAAAGAAACAGACATGCATTTGAGAGTAATGCTTCTGACATGCAACTTGCACAGGAAATACTTGAAACAGCTGGTAGTCTCGAAGATGCTTGGTCTCAGATCTGTCCACAAGCTGAAGTTGATAGGCTTGAATGTCAGGATCTCAGAAATAATGCTGAATCTGATGATCAGAATGACACAGATGATGAACAGAATATTCCAGACTTGCTTCCTCATGAGGAACGTGTTTCCCGAACTGAATCAATACAAACAAACGTCTCAAAGGAAGAAGCAAACACAATCCTCAAATCTTTGAATGAAAAACAAAAGGAGGTATTCTACAACCTTAGACAATGGTGCCTGGACAAACGAAATGGCAAAGATCCTGAACCTTTCCATGTATTTTTGACTGGTGGTGCAGGTACTGGAAAGTCACATTTGGTAAAAGCCATTTACTATGAAGCTACACGTCTGCTAGCACCAACTTTGGATCGCCCTGATGACACTTCTGTCCTGCTAATGGCACCGACTGCTAATGCTGCATTCAACATCAAAGGTTCTACTATTCACTCTGGTTTATCCATTGGAATTGCAGTTCCAAACCAATATCAGTATTTGTCTGAAGATAAACTGAATACAATGAGGTCAAAATTCGGAGGTGTTCAGATTCTTATCATTGATGAGATTTCAATGGTTCATCAGAAGTTACTTGCATATGTTCATGGAAGATTGAAACAAATCAAGCAGAAAGATTTTCCTTTTGGCAATGTTTCAATTCTCGCTGTTGGGGATTTTTATCAGCTTCCACCAGTTAAAGGCACACCAGTGTACAAGCCAGTTCTTGGTTATGATCTGTGGAATGACTGTTTTTCTGTGGTAGAATTGACAGAAATTATGAGACAAAGAGATCCTGAATTTGCAGCTTTGCTAAACAGACTACGAAAAACACCAAAAGTGGACACAAATGATGATGATGTCAGTATTCAAACTGATGATGTTGCCTTGCTTACTACTCGAGTGACTGATGAAGACCCTGATTGTCTGCATATACTGTCCAAAAATGATGAAGTTGACAAGTATAATCAAGAAATGCTTGACAAAGTTTGCACAGACAAGTTTGCAATTGAAATAGAAGAATTCGGAAAGAATATTAGAACAGGAGAGTTTGAAGTGGTTTCAACCACATCTCAGCAAATTGGAATTGATGCCCGAGTTCTCCTTACACAGAATATTGACACATCTGATGGCTTAGTGAATGGTGCATTTGGCAAAGTAACACATGTGACAACTGAACATGGAAAAGTCTCAACGGTGTATGTTGTCTTTGATAACACTGACGTTGGCAAAACTCTTCGAACAAAAAAGCGCATTCCTGCTGGAATTCCAATGAACAGCACACCTATTTGCCGTCATGATGAAAGGAATGCTTACTTAAAGAAAATGAAACGGCAATTTCCTTTAAAATTGGCATGGGCCTGTACAATTCACAAAGTTCAAGGATTGACAGTCAAGCAAGCTGTTGTTTCTCTTAAAAACATATTTGCTCCAGGACAAGCTTATGTAGCACTTTCACGTGTCACATCACTGGAGGGACTCATTCTTCAAGACTTTGACCCGAAAACCATTTTCTGTAGTGGTGATGTTTCAGAAGCCATTTCAACCATGCCTCAATATTGTCAATCAGTTCCAATCAAGAACCGTGATCACATGTGTCATCTTGTGCTTCATAACATCGAAGGTTTGCCTTGTCACATTGATGATTTGAGAAGTGACCAACGCTTTCATTATGCAGATTGCATTTTCGTCACAGAAACTTGGCTATCAGATGTTCAACATCCACCCCTTGATGGATTCATGTTCAGACACAAGCAAAGATCAAAGTCATATGATGAATCAAACACATTGTTTTCAAATCTGAAAAGTCAATCTCACGGTGGTGTTGGTGTTTTCTGGAAAAAACATTGTGAATTTCCACATCTGCGTTGTACCAATCTTGAATACTTGACAGTTTTCATTCCGGAGCGAACAACCACAGTAACTGTTATGTACAGACCACAAACGTACAAGCTCAGCCTTTTCAAGAAGCAACTAAAAGTTTTAGTTGACGAAATCAGTGAATACAGTGACAAGACTATCATTTTGGGTGACTTCAATGAGAATGCTCTTGGAACTTCCTCTGTTGAAAGATTCATGGAATCACGCGGTTTCACACAAATTGCAGCCAGTGCCACCACGGAAGCAGGTACTTTACCAGATCATGTGTATGTAAAAGGTATTGACAATGCAACTGTTGATGTGATGCCCACATATTTCGGTTTCCATGATGCTCTAGACATATTCTTCTAAATATTTAAAAATCAGTTCGCACAAAGGACACACAAACAAGTAACCCAAATCTACCCACTGATAAATTTCACACCTTTTCTGTGCAGGTGTGACGGGAGGGGGAGGGAATATTTCTAAGACCAGATGGTCCACTTGTCATTTGATTTTGTACATAAGATAATTGTTCTCTATATTTTGGTTAATGACTGTATGTTTCTTGTGATATTACGAGGGTAAGTCAAACAGGATAGGTCAATCGCTGTCACTGTATTATATCAAATAATGCTGTCAATATCTTGTCATATTGCCGTCAATTGTTTTTCCTCAAATTTGTTTTATAATTTCATTATCTATTTTCTTCAAATAGCATGAGAAATAGGCAATCAGGATTTGTGTAAAGTGACATAATATAGTATGATAATGGTGTTACTCAATACAGCCAATTTCAGGTCTCAAACCTTTCTGACTTACCCTCGTAATGTGTTGGGCTACTGAGCCAATAACTATATTTTTTGTAAAAACATTGCCTGACATCACTTGCCTTATGAATGTGTATACAATGAAATTAAAACCATGATTCTTAGTTGATTTGTAAATACATTGCCTGACATCCATTGTATTTGGGATATAATGTTTATTCAATCATCATATGTGTAGTTTCTAAAGACCATTTAATTTAAATGCAATACAATATATTTACTGTGATATTTTTCATTGATATAAATTGTATTTAAATTGTACATAAAGTATATCATCTACATAACATTTGTAAAATCACCCTGCTTCATGTTATATACTTGTGTATTTATTATAATATATATTTGTTTTATTTTCATTTACTGTGATATATTATTTTGTAACATATCAAATTGTAAACATTTATTGAAATCTTCGATGATTCAAGTGAAACATTTGTGCAAATATTTATTTTTCATGTGATATATAACTTTTTGTTTTATATGCATATCCTGTGATAAAAGAAACTATGATCATTAATGAAATTATGAACCTGAAATCTATTGCTTTCATGAAATCCATATATCATTTGTGAATTCTTGTCACTTCCTGGTGTGATTATTACATTATTACTTATTTTTATAAACTGTAATTTATTATTTTGTAACATATCAAATTGTAAACATTTATTGACATCTTCGATGATTCAAGTGAAACATTTGTGCAAATATTTATTCATCATGTGATATACCTTTTTGTTGTATATGCATATCCTGTGATAAAATATACTATGATAATTTATGAAATTATGAACCTGAACTATATATATATATATATATATATATATATATATATATATATATATATATATATATATATATATATATATATATATATTATACTAATTAAAAGCATCTAAATCACATATTCATTCAAAAGTATTAGTTTGGATTATTGTGCAATTTTCTTTTGAATAACATATTTCAAGTAGAGTTTCATCATAACCTTTATATCTTCAATGCTTCTACTGTTCACGTTCTATATATATCCAATGATTTTAAGTTGAATATTCATTCCGTTCACAATTTCTATCTCAAATAATCACTCCATTTTTAATTTGAACACAAGAGCAGAGAGCAATAACATCCATATTCATATTATGCATGTAGGGAGGGTCCACATTTTAGTGGAGGCACCAAAGTTTGGATCCCTCACTTGCAACGCATTGACTTCTTGTTTGAAATCAAAGCAACTGAAAACATCGCAGCTCATTACATCCATGTTCATATTATGCATGTAGGGTGGGTCTAGATGTTAGTGGAAGCACCAAGGTTTGGATCCCGCACTTGCAACGCATTGACTACTTGTTTGAAATTAAAGAACATTAAAAATCACAGCTCTCATATCTCTTGAAGATACTGTCAGTGGATGCTCAAACTTTCAGGTCCAAATGTTGGATGAGAAAGTAGGATATATGCTATAGCTTTATTGACTCTCAGCTTGTATGCTGATTGTTTAGATTAAACTTAACATCACGAAATTGTGAATGGTGTACATTATAAAAAAAATTATTAAAAAATAATGAAATTAATACTTTCAACAGAAAATTCACAAAAAAAAGAAGATATAGTTCTACATTTTTTTCAAACTTGAACCTTTGTTTACTTTATTTAGAAACTTAATAACAACTTTTACCTGTACTAGTTGTCTTCTTAGTTTTGTACACTTCTCGAGTGCATTGCTTTGCACAACAAAGCTATTTGTATAATTGTATACAATGATATGTCAAAAGAAATGATCAACTCAATTTATTTTAAATATTTTCTCACGACATGACATATCAGTCTGTACAAATATCATCCTATTCTGATGGCATTGTTCTTGTGTGACCATTTTCTATCGTGCTAGTTGACATGTACACATATGTAAAAGTTAATAAACTTATTTCAAACCTTTAAAATTCTTCTGTTTTTCGAAAGATGTGTATGTAACCAAAACAGTTGGAATGAAAACTTTATTACCTGAAGAAAGGTGTCATATGACGTTCACAAAGACTTGCAAACAGTTTTGAAAAAGCCAAGTGTTAGAATTCCTTAGTATTGATTCTATTTTCTTTATTTTTGATTCTGTTCCACATTTATGCGCTGAATCCGTTTGTCGTCGCTTGCGACTATATTTAAGGATTCAGCATTTATGCTGAATCCTTATTGTTATTGGCGTGTTTTTTTTTTTTTTTATTAAGGATTCAGCGCTGAAGCGCTGAATCCTTATTGTTATTGGCGTGTTTATTATTATTATTATTCTTCCACGGATCTTGTGTAAGTGATTCAGCCAAAACGGCTGCAGATAATTCAACCAAACTTAAAAGTCAGGTAGCCCTTACTAGGAACTCGCCACAGCAAGCTTTTGGGCCAAATCGTTTAACCCATTAAAGGTCTAGTTCGAATCCAAATTTCAATTTTTAACATGGGAAAAAATTTCAAAATGCACTTAGAGACTTTGAACTTTTTTTAAAAGATGCGCATTGACAATCCGAGCAAAAAAGTAAATGGCGGTTAAAATGTAAGTCACGTGGTTCAGCCGCCATCTTGGAT